>JAQGAS010000319.1:0-61254 GCA_034686365.1 Pachymerium ferrugineum | reverse complement strand
ATGTTTACTCTCTAAACCTGGCACTTCCATCAAAAGAATGAAACAGCATCTTCCACGTTGAACGAAATTGGAATTTATTGATTTGCCTTCAACTTCTATTTTTTTTTCAAATAATTTTCACCGGTTAAAAAAAAAATTGAATGTAATGAAACTTGATAAATTGAAATTCTGTAGTTTATTTATAGCGTGTGTTTTGCAATAATCATTTTTTAAAATAGCAATCAGAAATCTGTTTATTTCTGGATTGTGTTAAAAAAAACAAATCAATTTTCGAATTATTTTAAAAGACCGTGTAACTGTAAACGGCTAGTCAGCAATTGTGCTAGTATAAATAAAAATGTAGTGGTTATTTTTACACCACTGCATAGTCGTTCATAAAATATTCATTCAGTCCATCGATGCATACATTTGGGATTAGTACACACGTAATAAAGTCGCATTTCATCCTGTAAATAAAATAAAATTAAATACAAAATAGAACAGAATGAATCGTTAATTTCATGAAATGTAATAAACTCACTTCTGCACGACTGGAATGAGTTTGAAAAAACACAGCTTCCTTATAATCACATTTAGGGCATGGATGGTCGTCAGTTCGGGGAAGGGTAGGATCAGAAATGACGTCACCAATTATTTGAGTTAATTCACTGCAAGCAGCATGCGTATACATTAATACTTATTTTACTAAATCATTTTAATGATAATATGTTCAGTATGTTAAAACCAGTGTCAGGCACTACACGGTGTCAGGCAGAAATTTTTAGCCAACTCACTTCGGAGCGGCGAGCTGCAGATTGAAAAAAAACTGCCTCTCCATGATTGCACCGAGGACACGAATGGTCCTCAGTTCGAGGCAATGTTGGATCGGAAATCACCTCACTTACAATTTGTGTCAATTCGCTACAAAATAAATCGATTTTACGTTCTAATGTCATCAATGCTTCACTGATTCCGACCTATTTTTGAAAATAAACTTTCTTTTCTTTAAATAATTAAACTTACTCGACTTCGTGAGTTATTTTGTTGACATAAATGCAATTATTATCTGCCACTTGCTGGTAGTCACAGTTTCGACACTAAAAAACGATGCAACTGTTTTATTATGAGCGATTTGTATATAAAAATTACTTACAGCGTATAACAAAACTCGATTTTCCTTATCTTCTTTAGGATACAACATGTTGTTGCTAAAGAAATTCGGTTTAATTTATTATTATAGAGATTGTTTATATTTTGGTATACCTACCATTCCTGACAAAATTTGATTCCCACGAAGCCTGGACCAGTGTCACTGGTTTCGAAATTCATTTTCGCTAAAAAAAAACACAGTTAAATTTTTAAGAAGTTACTTTGTAATCTGTTTACACTTTACATACCTTTTACAGCAGAGTTGTGAACGAAAGGAACACTGTATGCCTTCGAGTTCAGCAAACGAAAGATGGCCGCTGCGATCGGGCCAATCGGTTCGAATTTTAAATTTTATTGCGTCATGTAAGCCGTTCATTTTAAATTGATGGAAAAACCGACTTTTGTTATTTTCTAGTTTCAAAGAGTAGTTTTTTCATTTTGACGAAAACAAACTGCGACTCTAAATTTTTTACAAAAAATATTTCATTTTATATACCATCAAATTTTTAGTTACGTCACGATTATTTCAAACTTACTTTTTGCTTTATTTTTCTTAACGTTTTATGCCATCACTGTAATACAAATAATTTTTTTTAAAAGGCAAAACAAGACGGAAAAATTTCGGGACATGGGTGGCGTAACTGTAACGCCAACGCCTCTGAACATGAGGTTCTTCGAGTCGCGGGTTCAAGCCCCACTAAATCTCGAGAATCTGTTGCACGCGTTAAGGATCGCTAGCAATCCTACCCGTTGTCGAGGGTTTTCTCTCCGGGTTCCTCCGGCTTTTCCTCCCTCTAAGATTCGGACTGGGCTCAAAAATGCTAGTTGGGGTAATACGTTGCTCTTTAGCAACACACAACAGCAACAGCAGCAGCAACAACAAATGGGGAAAAAAAGTTTTATTTTTTTTTTGTACTTTTAAAAAAATATCATCCGTTGTGGAAATTCTCAAACTTTTTTATTGTTCATTATGTAATACACAAAGGATTAAGGGAAATGGGGATGCACAGAAATCACGTACACATTGAGATACCTCACACTTAAAAAAATGTGTGCAAATTTTGGTTTAATTTTTGATATCCATTGCAGATTCAACTTAAAAAATAATTGTAAACATTTTCTGTCTATGTATTCTTAACTACAATAATAAAAATAAAATTCACATTTTAGATGTACATATTTTTTTTCAAACCAATTTTCATGTAACAAAATAAAAATATCAATTGGTGCTATTTTTATTTTAACTCATTCAGTTTTTTAAAAAAGCTGCAATTTATCCACCGTCTGCTGCCTATAATCTAATAATACTAAAAATAGAAGAATAAGTAAAATTCAGTTGAGCACAGAAATTGGACCTAATTTCAAAAAAGGGATATGGGGGTAATATTCACATATCCATCTAGTCTCTGCATTAAAAAAAAACCTTAAAACAAATCTATGCCAGTAAATTACTGTAGATTTACAGGAAATTGGCTACTCATATCACAACAGTAGAGAATAAAAAAGTAAAATTTAAAAAAAAAATTGTCAAATGGTAAAGTTGAAGTAAAAATATACATATTCCAAAACGCACCTGGAGATGTATATTTTACAAAACCTCCACTGTATAATTGAGCAAAAAAAAATGCTTTCCCACTGAATATCTATATGTATGAACAACACCAAATACACAGAAGACTTAAGCCAAAATCAGTTGAGCAATTAACAATGGCTACAACTGATTTCATCTCAAACCTACTTATCCATTTAGTCTAATAGTGCAATTCTATGACAATTTGTGGAAAATGCTTTCAACTTTCACAACCTTTGTAAGTGAGAGAGCCTGGAACAGAAATTTCGCATTCCTGTCAATATCGTAAATTGTATAAAAACGTGCCTTTAAAAACCTATACCTAATGCAAAATACAGCGGGCAGTGGGAAAGTGGAAATTTGAACGGAGTTTTATTTTAGTTTATGGAATTGGAAACGTATCAAAGACGGGGATTTATTAATAAAAACACAATTTATAGGACCTTTAACACGTATCATTCGGGTAAAAAGTCATCTTTGCAATAATTTGGTAATAACGATAAAATATTTAGATACAGCGATTTTAGATTACTTTAATCTAATTTATGCTGAGTGATTTCCAGGAATTTGGAAACAAGAAGTAAACAACATCATTTACAATTTGAGCTCGTAAACAAATTCCTGTGATATTTTTAAGTTGTAATAACTTTATCGTTATCACCAATTTCCTGACCAACTAATTTTTAGTATTCTAACCTTTGCTTGTCTTATGACCTTACAAATTTTATCCTATATAATTCCTTCTTCTCTCAGTATACATTTTTTTTCCATCTCTCAAACAAATCGAAAAAAGAAACTTGCAACTGAAATGAAATTGTCTTTTAAATGGAAGTAACTATTTATAATTTCGAGTTAAAAATAATTAACTACTTCTAAATTGAAGAGGATGTTATGATTATACTTTGTTAGGTCATCATTAATGGCCCGAAAGCTTTCTACCAACGATTGTGCATAAATTTTCCCAAGAAATTGTTCTTATAAATGCCTCATTTAATTGGAGTAGAAAACAAAACATGTCAAAAATGGAATGGTTAAATCTCAATAAGAAACAGTTTTTTGTTCTTTTAATTTCCGTTATGGCACACTTTTTTTTGGTATTTTGTCCTTTATCAAAAAAATAATGAAAATTTTTTTCTAACTGAAGATGGATAGTCGTACAAAAGTTTAGAGCTGCCACTTGGTACATTAATCTCTAATAAAAGAATTTTGTATTAATATGCACCTATCAAAAATCCTCATGATTTGATGATGGAAGAGTAAAAAAGAAAAGGAAGGATGAATGGAATGATCCTTTTGGACTTTAGTTTTACATAATCCAGAAAAAAAATGGCATATTCACTCTTCACTACCCCCCACCCTAACCATAATCATGTTAACTTGACCTTGGCCGTCTAGTTCCAAAACAGGCTGCAAAAAAAGAAGAAAAAAAATTAATCATAAAACTAAGTACAATATAAACTGCAGTGTCCTTGTGCTCGTTTAAAAAATGGAGATGTTATCTTCAAACGTTGTTTTACGAACTGTTTTATCAACAAATATAAAAAGACACCAATTACAGTCCATAAAACCACAAAGGACAGAGCAGCTACTCTTTCGCTTATTCTTACTTTAGAACTGTTGACGGTCCAATTTCCATCTACAAAGAACTTACAATAATGTTCACCTTCTGGAAGGTCAACATCAATGGAGAAAACACCCTCACTAAAAAACAATAAAAAAATTAGATGTTAAGATTCTACCGAATTTCTAAGAAAACACAAACCTCTCAGTCATTGGCATGGAATCGGCCCAGTCAAAAAAAGAACCAGTCATTGCAACTTCACTACCGCCATGCTCCCATTGTATAGTTGTGGATATAATGGGACCAGTCTTGTTCGCTACATTATCCACCTATTAAAAAAATTTTATCCAATAGTAATACTGGATTTATACATCACAGATTAATAAACCATAACCCGTTAGCAATTTTTTTCAAAATTTCTATTCCATCAGTGGAGCTTTTCATTACCCATTTCCCATAATTTTAAACAAAAATAATTGCCGAATTGAAGTAACAAAACAAAATCAAAAACATAAAACAAAAAATGTTTTAAAAGAAACATTTTATTATTAATATCCGTACAAAGAAAAAATATAAATTAAATTGAATTTTTTCAAAATCCTAACCACATTTTAATTATTTTCAAAAAAAAAAAATTTTGCTCCCCCAAATGATTCGAAACAAATTTTTAATAATACTTTCATTCTAATTAGTAGTTTATAAATCTAATAACAAAAATCGTAATTAGTAAAACGTTATTCAATACAAGTGTAAAAAAAAATTTTAATCTAGTGTATCAAATTTTAAGTTGGACTCCTCAGATATTATAAACAAATGTACGACCCCAAAAATTGCAACTTCTCTTCAAAACATGCAAACTTGTAATACTTTTTTTTTTCTTAAGAACACCCAACTCATTATTGGTTCTCAATTTTCATTTTTACAAATAAACACAAAGTAGAAAAAATTTATTGAGAAACAGGTTCAACCTCCTGCGGCATCGCTACCTGTTGAATTTCCAAGGGTGGTGGAAGAACGTCATCATCGGACTGGGAAACCGGTGGAGATGTTTCGGTTGGTGGTTCCACGGGAGGCTCGGGCAATTGGGGAACTTCAGGAGACTCAGCCAATGGAGGAGGCGGTGGACTAATTGATGAGGGTTCTTCTTCTGGAGGTGGAATGGGAGACTCGGATACAGGGGATTCGGAAACCGGTGATACTGTTTCGGGTAAGGGACTTGGACTCTTAGCTAAATCGGGACTTGGTGGCGCCTGCTCAGGAGTGGCAGCTTGAACGACGACTACTGGTTCCTGTAAACTGGCTGCTGGCTTTTCCTCTACAACGGGCGATGGTTCAGCCTCTACTGGTGGAGGTGGCGGAGACTCGGCTGTAGGCGGCGGTAAAGGAGACGGGGTTTTAGGAGCCTCTACTACCGGCTCTTCAACTACTGGTTCGGGTTTAGGTGACTCGGGTTTAGGTGTTTCTTCAACCTTAAAAAATGAATAAAATGTTAGTTATATTATTTCTTCAAAGTAATGATTATTACCTTCGCTGTTACTTCCTCTGCTAGTACAGGTGCAATGGGTTCAGGTGCTGCAGGTGCTTCCACTTTCTCTTCTTTGACTGGGACAACCTCTGTTTCAGCTATTTTGGCCGGTTCTTCTTTTGCTTCAACAACAGGTGCAGGTTGTGGTGGCTGGGTTTCAGTTTCTTCAACTTTAACTTCAGTCTTCTCAACTAGAAGAATACAAACATTCAATATAAACAATTGGAAACGTTAAGAAAACATGTTTACGTCCAACAAACTTTGAGGTCTGTGGTTTCTATAAATATCGTGCCAAGTGTATCACGAGATCAGTTTTAATTTATTGCCAACAACAGCTGGACTAATTTCAACTTTTTTCATAACATAAAAATAAAAACAAATTTTTAATACCTGTAGCCAAAGGGGCTGCTGGCGCGTCTCCAGCTCCTTTTTCGGTTGACGATTCAGCTGCTGGAGTTTCATCTTTCTTTACTTCTTCAGGTTTTGCTTCTTGTGTACCTTCACCCACTTGACTAGGTTCTTCCGGCTTTGACTGAAAAATTTAAAAAAGATTCATACAGTTTCTCCAAAAACAGCTAATTGCTACGAAAAAAAATAAAATAATAATCAGCCCTCAATTAAAAATTCCAATAAAAACACCAATTAAAAAAACATTGGATTTTATTCCGTCGCACTGAGTCACGAGTGAATAAAACATACTCTATGATTAATGCCTTCCTGTTTTTCTAAGACACATTTTGAGACATCACATTTCACTTTTTTTCACCCCTTATAGAAAATATACTCGTTCAAAAATTCCCCTTCGGTGCATGTCAACAAACATTGCCTTTCTTAATGTACTTTTCAGTTTATTTTTTTAATATCTATAATAAAACTCAAAACCAAACTAACCTGCCTCAAACGATCTCAATCATTATAAGCAGCAGCTGGCACTAAAACTCGCAAACAACAAAATCCTGTTATTGGGAACAACAAAAACACCTGAACCGTCACTATCAGGCCATCATCTCTTCAAATTATCCTAAATTACCAATCGTTGTGCTTTCACCTGAGACCTTTCCGGTAATGACCTACTAAACCTGACATTTGTACGCCAATTCCAGCTCCCGTGCCCTATAAACTTTATCTTCAATTGATACTAAATTTCGTTTTCAAATCCTTCCTCCTATAAACACACCTCTAAATGCCATCTTTTCCTGCATTTTCCCCCACCCAAAAATCAATTGCTGTGTGCTCTCGCATGTTGAACATACGAGGGGGAGATGACGAGAAGCAAAAACAAAATCATTCCCCACCCCCTATTGTCAACCGATTTTCCCATCATGCTTTGTGACAAATTTCCCCAAACGGAACAGATGCACTTAGCCCAGCTGTGTGCTTCCATCCAGCGTGAATGAGTCTCCACAACAAATGTCTCTTCATTATCTCAAGTGACAGACAAGAAGCTCAACTGTATTTCTAATTGGGTAAAGCCATCCCAATTCCGTATAAGGCAATGACTTAAAAGGGCCACATGGCTAGGATGGGGTTGAGTATTTTCTATCCAACTTTGTGATGACTCAATCCGTGAAAATCTACAAAAAACGTCCAACGCACTGCTCTTGTAACTCACTTCATCACTTGCAAAGTGAACTAGTATCACCTTGTCACTTAATGAATCTTAAGATTTAATTACTTAATCAATATTCATTCTCAAGAAACTAATAAAGCCTGCGGAAAACGCAAAGTCCACCAATTAATATTAAAGAACATAATTTAGTCAGTTGAGTTACAATTAAAAATTCAAAGCTCAATTTACAAGAGAATCAGATGATTACTTTCAAAACCGGGTAACTTACCTCGACGGGGTCCATTATGTAAACTACAGTCCAATGGATTGAATTCACCCTTTAAATACCAAAGGGTTGGCCAATTCCAAACGCGAGCGTTCGTGTATTCACAAAGTGCAGGGTCACGAGTAAGTGGAATCCACGTTAATGGACCACAGGCTTTTACCTATGGATTTAGGTTTAACTCTTAGCCGTTGGCCCCGTAACTTGCATCTGGTATGAGATGTTGCAAAATGCAAGCTACTATCTAAACAGACCAATTCCACCCCCATTTAGTTGCCCAAAATAGACAACAGGGGGTGTGTGTTCTGATACTTTGGCAAGAGAACAGGAAGTGGATTTTATTCAAAAATAATCCTAGGCCATTTGGTCGAAGGATGTTGACAAGAATCTATCCAAAGACCCAAATACTTTCAACAGAGGTGATAATGACAAATTGCCAACATTTCCTTCCCATTGCCCAATCAACCTTCTAAAATTACAAGCCCATGTTTTCGTTGAACCAACCACCCTATTTGTCACCTTACTTCTTATCAATGTCGCTCGTGATTAGTACATGTCGCAGTTTCTCGCACTGAGTAATCACTCAGCTTTTTCTAGGTCACAACAACTCGTGACATTAGAGTGCACAATTGTGTAATAATTTTCTGTAATAAAAAAATGTAATCGATTGCGAAACCTATTCAGGCGAGAAGAAAACCTACCAACAAGCGACAACCACTTAACAAAAGGTTATTTTAATCAATACTAATCACTTGTCCACTGCGGTTGAATGAAGCATAGAAAAAATTGGAGAGCCCCCATTTTTTCGTCTATTGTCCACAATTAAGTCTCTTCCCCATTATTTCCGACACAAAGAAATAGGGGTAATTCGAGAATCCTGCACATAACTAAATCAAATCTCATAAAAAAGAAGAAAGCAAGCATTTACCCATCGTCTTAACTGGATGATAACCCCCTAGCCTTTCCATATCCATCAGCACGAGCTGAAATTTCTTGTAGATAAAAAGAAACTTTAGATACACTTACTCAGCAAAAATGGTAAAATTCCCTTTCGGTGAAAATAGGGGATAAAAAGTGAAGCAAGGAGCAGCCCCCAGACCGTTAAGTCAACAAGATTCTCTTCCTACTTCAATCATGCTGTCAACACGAGAAATGAAGGCAGCTTGCATGTCAAAATAGAGTAATGCCCAAAGGAGAAGAGAAAAAAAATTATGGGAGCAGATGGATACAAGTTTAAGGTAAATCCCCCAGTTGAAACAAAAATCCATTTATACGAAACATACCTCAGCTTTGACATCTTCTGGAATGGTTTTACTTTCAACATCTCCATTGGCTCCTTCATCCACGGAAGTTTTCTTGGTTGGTTTTCTACTAAATATCCCCCGAAAGCTGCTTTTTTTCTTTTCTTTTTCCTTCTTGGGTTTCTCCTTTTCTTTGACGGGTTTTTCAGGTTTCTCGTCCTTCGTTTCCACTTTAATTTCGTTTTCTACTTTATCTTCAGCATCCTCAACTTTTTCGGTCGTTTCTGTTGTCACCACCTCTTCTGTCTTGTCTTCTGTCACTTGTGGCTGAGCTACGCAGTTGTTCTCAATGGGACCGTTGCCATCACCCGCTGCAGCGATGCCATTTTCTTCTTTACTGTTTACTTTCACATCTTCGTTAACCCCGTCCTTGGGCGGCGTGGTAATATCCAAAGATTTTTTGCTAGCTCGACCGCCCATTTCGTAGCCAAGAGTTCAAAAATATTTTTCTCTCAAAAAATAACAAATTGGTACACTTCAGTGACGAACTATCTAGAAAAATCATAAAAAAAAAACATTAAAAATCTAAATGACTATCTCATTCAACCCAATCACCCTAAAATACTATAAATTTTCTCCCCAACGTTTTCTTTTATAAAGACATCCTTTGATGCTTTTTAAACCCATAAATTTAATTTTCAGAAACTTTAAGTAAATAATTTAATCCACCCTGTCCACGAATGGAATTTAAGGACAAAAAGATAAACGACTAGACCCTGGCTGCTTTCCTGTGTCATCAGTGTTGCAAGGTTCAATTTTATCGGATAAAATGTACTTTTCTCCTCCCATCTTATCGTGCAGTGTCATTATTTTCTCTTAATTGCCAAAATGGTGTCTTAAATAAAAAATAAAATAATTTCTTACCTAATTGTCAAAATATCAAATTACGTACGCATTTTATAGTTATTGGAAAATTTAACTTTTCACGCTTGTGTTGTTGTTCATGAATTTTTCTGCCGTTAAAACAAAGGTAACAGTTGTCTAGTGTTCCACAACAGTTGGTGTGATATGTTAAACTGTTATCTGAAGGGTTAACAAAGGTTTCCCTGTCACGTGATCGCATTGTAAGATTATATATAACAAATCGTGACTATCAGATGCAATGAATTTTTTAATCATTTTTATATATGTGCTTTGAGGATTTATGAGGTAGAAATTTTAACTTCTTTTTTTTTTTTTTTTTTAAATTTAGAGTATTTTTCTCACAGGTTTAATAATCTCGGTCGTAAATTTAGCTCATCGTCTTTGTTCGTGCATCATTCAGCTTTAAACGCAACCGATCAATAAGAGCTCATTTTCATTCAAAGACATTTCAAGGTTTCACCACCAGGCGGCTGATAGGCGAGTGGGTCAACGAACCACTCCACATGGCACATTTCCAAAACCAATAACCCTTTCAGTACTAAGCAAGCAACACGTTGCTATGGAAACTATGAGCCACAGAATTCAAAGAATATGAAAGGTGGGGATTTTTTTTTCTCATGTCTTAGTGACGACACCTGAAGAAAATTTTAAACGTCGTAATCAAATTACCAAAAATGGAAGTAAAAATTTTAACTTAACCTTGACAAAATCCATTTTCATATTTAATCTAGATGAGAGATATTTTTAATCTCCTCATTTTCTAGTTTTGGTTTCAATTAAGGAAAATTTAATTTCGTTTTGCATAATTTTTAACGGTTTCCTCCCCAAAAATGTGATGTGAAGCTGTGACACCAGAAAAGGAAACAATTTTATTTCTGGCAACCCTTATGAAGGGCAGAAAAGGCCAGATGGTGCCGCACACAATACCACTTTTCACCGCAAGACAGAGTGAAAATTATAATGGACTCACATTGCACAACGGAAATTTTTACCACTCAAACTCGTTTAGGATTTATCAATATTTTCATTATCAACACTTCAATATAAACAGATTTCCCCATTTAGAAGCTGACACCCCGTGAACTGTCGTAACCGGAGACAAAATAAGGTTAAAATCCAAAATTTCAAGGTTGGTTTCTAAAAATGACAGAAAAATTATAAATAAAGATGTATGTCAATGGCAAACTAGAAATAAGGAAGGAAAAAATTTCCTCTCGCGTTTCGGGTAAAGAGGGCGTTGCCACCTGGCTGGCTGGCTGCAGACAAAATCAATTTCTCAACTTATTGATCCAAAGCAGTCGCCAACCTCCTTAACACTGAGCTACCAGAACATGTGTCGTCTATCAATGACTGATCAATTGAAAAAAAAAAATTCAGTGTTTATCTATTTGCAAATACAGGGTTTACCAATCGGTGAATTTGTAATAAAAATTCAGGGCGGAAAATTGTTTGCCAAGGAAAGTGCACGGTGGAATGCACTCGTAGAAGGAAATATAGAAAATCTTTGAAATATTTATAGAAATTTGAATATTGCTTTGATAGTCGTGGAAAAAGTTGAAATAAAGAAATCATATTTCACTGCCTCAAGCGTGATAATTCACGAAACACGTTCCCTGACTAAAATTCACCTCAAACTTTATAGAACAATAACAATTTCATTGTGAACTGACAGTGCAATCCTCTTTTTATAAGTGGACATTCGCCTTTTGTCCATGTGACTCCTTCAGTTGACCCCCAAAATCCAGAAACGATTTCCTCCCATTTATAACCCACGTCATTTAACATCCTACAAGACAAGTCACAATAAATTCAAAATTTTCCCATTTAACTGCGAGTTCAATATATCCCATCATTCTAAAGGTCGGTTAACTCGACTTCTATTCACCCCCGAGATAACACTACAAATATTATATCTAAATAAAACGGAAAGAAATCCTAGTCTAGCACAAATAAAAGATGTGTGCGATAAAAGAGTGTATCAGTTTGATTCACTTTGTACACACTTGAGTAACTATTTGCTCGGCATTCCCTCCCTGTTGCCCGTAACAGCTACTTTCCTGCAACACGTTTGGATGTCAAGGCCAAGGAAAAACTAGAAAGTGAACAAGGGGACAATAACAAGAATGCATATTCACATTTTAGTTCAAAAGGTCATGAGGGTTTGGTTTTAAAATTCGAATAAGTAGCAAAAATAAACCCTCAGATTTCCCTAGTGTGTTAGAAGATAAAACCAATCAGAAACGACTTACTTTTATTTAAATAAAAAATTATTAGAACGTTTTAGGTTAGCAAACGTCAGGCAAAATCGTTTTTAAAATGACTGTTGGAAGCAATTCCCCAAATCATTGGGGAGGTAGCGAAACAAGAAAAATAACATTCAAGCTGCCACCCAGTTCCAAAATGGCGGCCATGGACCTCCTTCAAATCTATGAAACACCTCCCTTCTAAAACACCAATACCCCCAACTATAAAATACACACTAACATTTCACATTTTACGTTACTCTTCAATTCGCCATTCACTCCCAAACGAGGTCAAAAGCAACCCTAAACCAATAACCCTAACCTATTACCCCTACACCCAAAGACAAAAAAAAAAAAAAATTAACTCACTCCTACGATAAATTAAGACTAAAAAAACCATTTGTACACAACGAGTAATTTCTAAAATAAAAAATTATTAACTCTTACATCTACATGAAGAAAATCGCAGCCACTCTTGTAGGTCAATTTCCAGCACCCGATTCAGCAATAAAGTACAAGGAACTCAAGCAACGGTCTGCACATCAGCCATCTGCCGGGGAAAGCAACAGACATGGCCGCCCGCATTGATTTTCTGTGGACGCCCAACACTGGATCAGTCTCATTTGTCGGTCTTAAGGGGAGCTAGGATAAATGCCAAGGGGTGGGCAAATGTGTCACGTGATCTAACTTCAAAAAAAGGGGGGAGGAATGTCCGTGTTTAAATAAAAAAAAAAATTGCTCAAGTAGGGGAAGTAGAGTGTTGTATTTGATAATTAGCAATTTACTCGCTAAGATAGAGGGGTAATTTTCATGGGGGATATAAGGGGTATTTTTGAGTAATTAATTTGAAGTGTGATAATACGTTTGCGTGTATTTAAATTACATTTAAATTGTGTGGTTTTTTTTTTATGGGTGGTAGAATTAGATGTTTTAATTCGATTGGGTTGGAGATTTCATTTGCATTTTGAACGGACTTTTTCTTACAATGTCATTTGTATAATTCGAACTTGAGTGAAGAGAACAAAGCTTTTCCGTGTCTAACGATTCCTGGAATAAAATATTTGTACTTCATCCCTTTTGTGATGAAAAACAGGAGTGAAATGTAACTTCCTTTAAAACTTAGTCCCCAAAACAAATCCATTTAAAAAAAATAATGCATCATTTTAATTAAATATAGTAGTCACGTGATGCATTTTTTTGATCCAATTAAGCTTAAAACTCTATTAAGTATTTAATATAATTTTTTTTAGACATATAAACCTATTTCTATGGTTTCAACTTTTCATTTTCCCTAATGAAACTGCAGAAAGTGTAAACTGTACATCAACTAATGGCAAAAGCGATTCTTTAATATTGTTGCCAGCAATAAACAAGCAGATATGATGTGTAGCAATCCTATAAAGACACCCAAATGGCTTTAACTTCATCTTGCCTCACAAACATGATCCCAATGAACCTGCTTTGCCAAGAGCCTCATTATGACTAGCTTTATGGCAAGTTTAGAGTGTCACTGGAATTCCAAGATGGTTGAATGATAACGCATACATCTGGATCCCATGTTTTACATTTTTCAAAAAATATAAAAATATAAGCGCACACACATTTTGCCCTCTAACTAAATAATTTATGAGATCTCAACACTTTTTAAAATCATTATTGCTGAATCTGTCAAACATGGATGGTACTACTAAAAAGAAATCTAAGGGATGGGTTTGTCATCAATAATTTATATGCCCACCATCAATAATCCATTAGACATGCACTCAAAAAGAATGGGGATGATTTGATTCACTGATAATTCCCAATCACCTTTTATAAAATTAACTCATTTCGTGGAAATCTTTATAGGCAGAATGAAATCATTCTCCCATGTCAATCGAATTGCATGTAATATTTAAAAAAAGTCTAGTAATTACGCGAGAATTAAAAGGCAGAAATTTACATTTTTAAATCACTCGTCCGTGAAATTTACATACACAACTAAAGTTGTTGCTCCGTACGATAAATTAATCTTTTATTTCTCTGATGTAATTTAAAACTTGTTAAAAGAAAGCTATAAATAAAGATCTAACTGACAGTTTTGAGATGGATGTAGCAAAGTTTCTTCAGGAAGTTGTAGGAGGTCATTTAAGATGTGTAACGACAGTGGAATATGAATGTAGTGTTTGGGTCGTTAGAGCAGGTGGACCTCACAACTCATTTGTGATTAATGATCCATCTTCGAGTGTTAGGCCTATTCCTTTTGTGTGAAAAATATTAATGGGCCTTCTTTTCGTGTCGTTTAGCAAATTGCTCGACCATTTTCATCTAATTGAAATTTTGGTTAAGTAATGAATTTTTACAATTGCTCATTATACGAGACCCTAAATATAGGTCACATTTTCCATGTTTGTCGTAATGGGGAACTGCATTTGGCTAATTTAGCCTTTAGTATTTGGGTTAAGAGAATTTTGAATGAAAAACATTTCATCAGATTAATGGCAATCACTGGAATTATGCAGCTCCCACTTGAATACTTATCAATATTTGGCAAATTAACCATTCAAATTCATTTGTAAACACTTTTCATGTCAAGTGTGAGTTTAAATGACAGCAATAATGATCCATCATGATACATCGTTAACCCTACTGCACTGATGGATAAAAAATAAGCCTTATGATAAAGTAATCTTAAGGGGTTGTTGACATGGTCAACCCGAGTATCAGATCATAAAACATTTCATTCACTTAACCTAGAATAAATAACAGGGTAAGACTTTTAGTACGAACACAAAATATCTATTAATAAATAAAAAAAAAGATTATTCATTTTTGTAAACAATACATCAATCATTCTAGACAATGTACAAATACGACAAATCCAGTCATTTTCGTATCGATCTAACCCGAACGTGCATTAGGAAACTAAAATATGATTTGTTTTCTTTTCCCAAGAGTTGTCATGCAAAGAAAATGCGAGTTGTACGACTTGAAAGATAATTCAGAGATATTAATCAAAATCAACATCTTTGTCCATTCAATTTGTACTACCCGTCAAGGAAGCTTGCTTTTGGAGCCACTGGGCTAATTAAATTTACTAGCTATTTACACTTGATTCCACATGAAGTAACATTTTGCTTTCCACAGCTCACAGACACAAATAGTTCAAGAATTTAATGTAAAAAGGTGAGTTATTTTTTGTGGCAGTTTAAGCTTGTTATTGTAAGAATGACTTTTTAGAAAATAGGATTTATGTTATGTAGTTTTAACCCAACGTGTGGTAATGGTGGACCAGTGGGCCATTTTTCCCTTGAACAATTAACCTCCAAACCAGTTGAGTCGTTTGTCATGAATCATGAGAAGTTTAGTGATGAATCATTATACAGCTATTTTAAAAACGCGCACCTGTAAGGATTAGGATGTCATTACAATCCAAATTTCTTGAGATTTAATATCATGGGGTGTTTCAATTGCCTGTAACTTATTTGGGAAAATTTATTTCGTGTTTGTATGAAATAATTTTTTTACGTCTTCAGTTTCTTATGAGTCATTGTGACTAAGGAGGGCACGGATTCATTTTGCATGATACCAATCACATGTTTGTCCATTTCCTGTGAAACTGTCACGAGGGGATTGTCTACTTGCTTTCCCCTTAGAATTTGTAAATAGAAACTAGCCACGCAGGAAATGTGTGATTTTAATTAAGCAAGAAGAAATAATTTTTTTTTTTTTTTTTTAAATTGCTAATTATAGAATTATGAAATTATTTACAGGAAAACAAGCTCCGAGATAAACACCCGAGTTTGACAAATGCGCAGTTGGTTAATTAGTATTTAATATTAGGGGTCTAATATAGTATTGGGGACGTGTGACGTCATAAATTTTCCATTCACGTTAATATATTTTGTTTTACAATGACTAAATGTAAAAATGTTCCCTGCAGCGAAAAAACTAACGCTACACCTAACTTTTGTAGCTGTTTGCGTGAAATTACCTAATTTTAAATTGCTGTACGAGATAAATTTTAATTTAACGAAGTACTTGAAATAAAATGCGGTTTAATTTTAAGTTTTCTGAAGGTAGTAATCGTCAAATTAAATCTTAGTTTACGAGTGGTTGTTTTTCACGAAAAGCCGGTACGACAAATTTGAACCAATTTTAACAAATAACGGTCATGTGAGTAGAAAATGAATTCGTTCAGAAAATGTACTTACGTTTGATTAAACATTCTTACTCACCTTTGAATGAGGTTGCTCTTTGTCCAAGTATAGAAAAAATTGAGTAACGTGTCGTAAGAAGGAATAAGCCGGCAGTTCAGAGAGTAGTGGTTTTTTTCCCTTGTTTGAAACGACGATTAGTCACCGGGACGGGGCACCGCTCTCGAGAGGGAAGCACTCTGTAGACCACGAAGCCACGAACTAAAGAAAAGCCAATTTGACCTTTAATCTGTTGCCATCTGGTGGCAAAAAGTTAAATGTACTATCACGTGTTTCTTGGAGGGATATTCAAACTAATGTAAATAGGAAATAAATAATTTAAATAGGAAATAATATAAATAAAATATGCATATAAATATGGATGGGAGTCGGATGGGGGACAGATTAGAGTCAAATGCAAGTCCGAGATATAAATCTAGAGCAGGGATGTTTTTTTGGATAAAAGTGCCTGGAATTAGAGGTTCTTTTTTACTCCTCACTAAACTCTTAAAAAAAAACTAAAATTTCGTAAAACTCCGCTCGCCCTCAAAAACACCTGTAACTTGTTTAGGTGGATTGTAGATGTGTATTTATTTAGTCAGTATTAACAATAATAGATGGCACTACCTGCTGGATTTTGCTATTATTAGCAAAAACCACCCTAGTTATAAATAAATTTAGTAAAAGTCTGAAATAACATATCCATCATTCCTAATTGTTTGTTTATCAATTATTTGTAATTTTTTTGCATTTCTGGAAGAATAACCACAATTTAAATTCTCTGTTTACGTGCACTTTGTTTACTACTCACTATGTGGATGCTGTAAACATCATAATTTATTGAACTTTACATATTTTTCTGAATGTTTACACAGTAAAACTTCGTATAAATTATATTAAAAGCCGTTTGGTAATGCCAACTACTCCCTGAGAACTTTGGTTGGTAGATTGAAAATAACTTTGCCAATTAAACGTTCCGCCTTTCTTTTTAACTGGAACAACAGAATCCATTGTTGTGAAAATGGTAGTTAAATCTTCTGATTCTAAAAATTTTATTTGTGACTTGTTAGTTAAAACCAAATGTTCTTTCAGAAAGCAAGGGCCATTATTGAAAGGATCACAAGATTATGATAACTAGAACCTTTTCAAGTTAATCCACACAAAAAAAAATTGTGAAGAGGGGAAAAGGGGGCAAATGAAGTATACGCAAGTTGGCTTTCATCCAGGCACAACACTGCAATAAAACTGAACCCAAACTCTTGCTCGCACAAAAGCGCCATCAAAGCTGACGTAATCAATGCGTCAGTGTAGTTGACGTGATTTGTGTAGTAAACATTTCTTCAGTCAGTGAAGAAAAAAAATCTTAAGAAATCTAACTTCAAACAGTTCTTGGAACAAAAATTAAACTATTTTTCACACCACTTTTTTTACTACAAAAAAACAAAAGTCAACACTTTGTCGGGAAAAAAACTAAGAATTAAACACATAAGTCGATCAAAATATTTTCGGTTATTTGAAGTACGTGATAATTTCTGTAAATTTCTTCATTTTGACAAGCCACTTCAGCTAACTCATTGACTTTTTTTTCTTCGATGAATTTATGGTAGTAAATTACTACAAAAACCCATAGAGCAAGGTGTGGCGAGTGCCAAAAAAATGTCTAGTGATTTACGACAACTATAAAAAGTTATAAACAGGAATTGAAAGGATGTAATTAATTGTTAAATGCCTCCTAATAAATTACTGCCACCAAATGATGAATTATGAAATAAGTTCTGCTTTACTACCTCACATCGAGCTAACTGAACAGCAAAGACCAGAAAGTTTGAATATCTAACCGCAAAAACTTTTGGTTAACACTAATAGTTGAACTGCTAAAAGCCTGGTGAAATAAGTCGTAGCAAAGGTCAAAGAGCGTTTCTTTACTATTTTTTGTCGTTGTGACATTTCGCCAAAATTTAGGTCACACTTTTAATAAGTATAAAAAAAAGAATTGTCCACTTTCCTTGCTTTATGCT
Organism: Pachymerium ferrugineum; assembly: GCA_034686365.1. Lineage (NCBI taxonomy): Eukaryota > Metazoa > Arthropoda > Chilopoda > Geophilomorpha > Geophilidae > Pachymerium > Pachymerium ferrugineum. The sequence continues at coordinate 43,037 of JAQGAS010000319.1, read as the reverse complement.
TTAATTATCATTCCGTAAATAGTCATTTAGGCAAATTCAACGCTTATTAGTGTAGCTGACAACATGATTGATTAACATTTGAATGATGTATACTCCGTACACAAATTCGATCCTCTTTAGTTCATTTCAAAAGATAACTTTAAAAAAGACTGGATAAAAAATTGTAATGTCAACACCTCCTTCACATACCTCTGGTGAGAGAACCATCTTCATAACTTGAGCGTGTTTTACTACTGGGCTTTCCAACAAAACCCTCCTTCAGAGCAAGGCAGAAAAGCAAATGCAAAATCAAAGTCTTCCTACGAAATTTATCATATTGCTCTGCGTTTGTTTACAAAGGCTAAACTTTAGTTTGCGCTTGAGGCCAAATTGCGGCTAAAATATAATTTATAGGTCTAATATATGAGAGCAATTTTTTCCTTTAAAAGAATAGCCGTGATGGAAATTAAAAAATTTCTCGAATATTCTCGAATAATTCGGCCATTGCTCCCCAAGGCCGTGAATAATGGTTGAGCATCCGTTTATAAAGAAAAGGAAAAGACAAGTTTTACTAGCGTAGGAAGTGAGATAAACTCGGGATAGAAAAGATTAGTTGTTGCACAGGCAAATGTGCTGTGGGTTACGCATTAAAGGAGGTATTTACAAGAGTTTAAAGTTTTAACACGTATTCAGCGTTTTTAAAGTTCATGGTTTGTAACAGTAAATCAATGATTTAAGGTGTTTAAGGCAATCATCTGAACCTCTGGAGATAAATATGGTAAAAGTAAATTGAATTAAGAGTGATAACTGGTGGCTTGAGACTTGAATTAAAGTTAGAAGGCCAAGGGAAATCTTTGTGGAATGTCATTTGGGAAAAAGAAGGATATTAGAATGAAATGCGCTGAGTGGAATTGATGGAAATTCAGTCCGAGTTGAGGGTGATGTCTGAGCTATTGGTATTCATGGTTTTTCTTATTGAATTGGAAATATATTTCAAGGTTGAATTCTAAGTTGATTAAAATTCTTTTTTGTTCTCTAAATTGTCTTTAATATATTAAAATAGACAATGATTTTAAAAAATCCCAAAAGAATTACAAGTTTCACAAGTGAAATCTTTGTTGGGTTTAAAAGAAAAAAAAAAGATTTCCATTCCTCCTTCCAATGACTTGAAGCCACCTTTCAGAAAGATAGGATCCCTTTAGGAATTCTTGTAATGATCTAACTGGAAGATGATGTTTAAAAAAAAAAAAGGAAGAAAAGCTATGCCTAAAGCAGCAACTCGTGATTTTCACATTGAAAAAATGCAGTGATGGCATGTCAAGACAAGACTAACTTCACTTTACACGCGCTTCAAGCATAGGAAATTAGAATTAATAGTTAACTATGAAAAAAAAATTTAACTCCGTAAATTAAAGAGAAGAAAAGTCTGGCACGTGTTGTAAATTTAATTAAAATATTCATAAGAGTTACAGAAACATGTTAAGCACAATATTTTTCTTGTCAAAGTTCTCTTTCTGCTTTATTTATCTCTTGGGATGTGTCTATCAAGAATCCAATTCTTGTCAGTGCGACGACTGATTGGGTGCAAATTAATGTTTTGGAAACCTTTGACTTAACCCAATCAACAAGCTTCTGTTGTTACATTCAATTCTGGTGTTTATAGCTACAAACCATCTTATCGTAATTCTGTGGGCTGTCTGAGGCCTACTCAGGAAATTACCGAGCACTTGGGTAAACACAGGCCACTGAACTGAAAATTGACTCTGGAAACGGAAATCTTGACTGAGAAGCAACGATATTTAGTCAAGTGTAAATTACATCAACTTACAAACAGTTGAAAAAAGATCTTTAATTGGGAAAGAAAAATCGATATCCTAACTTTCTTCCACCTTAAAACATTCGTTTTACCTTTGATCATTGGTCAACCTATAATTTAACCAAACATTGAAAAGGCCAACAACTTTGGACGTTAAATTCCTGTAAAACTGATGGTTGCATTGCAGTACCCTTGAGGCACCAATTCACTCAGAATAACACATAAAAATCCCAGTTGGAACAGAGGTGCAGTTTGGAAACCATTTTGTCTCAAGTTTGTGGAAATCAATACAAATTCCAATGATCAGTATATCCACTAAGGACTCGTCTATTCCCGTTTATATCCAGCGAAAACACCCGTCCACTTTAAGACTGGGATTAAGCTCAAAATTATAGACCACATATTTGCAGCTTCTTGCACCATAACCATACTCAGTGTGTGAAATTCCATCTTTCATATCGTTTTTAACTCAACTCTTTATGTTATATTTGTGATTCTGTACATGCCTTGTCTTTTAAAAATCCTCTTCAAGTCTTTCCAACCAATAAAATAGTATTTTGTAACCCGATCTGCAGTCAAGGCAGAACTCTGTGTAGGATATTGACTCATTTCCAATTTCAAAGAAGAAAAAATAATATGAAAAGTAGATGAATGTTGATTTTGCTTTCAATTTAAATATTTGGAAACTTAGTTTTGAACTTTAACATTTATAAGAATTGAGATCGACGACAGTGAGTCTTGAGATTTAAGCTGATGGCAAAATTATTGTTTGAAAAATTTATGGAACAACTCTCCAATGGCCTAATGAAATAAATAAGTTGCTACTGAATCTTAGCTGCAACGTGATTGCTTAATAAATTTTAAAGAACGTATAGACAATTTCTTGATTTTTATATATATACTTCACTTCATACTATAAATTTTTTCCGGTGTTCTGTCATTTAGATTTCTTTTACAGCAGGGTAATTTTAATGACTCGTGCAGCTGAGGCATTTCCTAATTAACTTTTGGGAAATGCCTAGGCAGTTGTCAAAAACATTTTTTAAGGATTTTATTTCACCAAATGTTCAATGAATTTATAATGAGATTTTTATTGCATCACTTCTTGCTCAAAGAATAAGAATTCTAATTGAAAGTGATCAAATCTAATAGTTATAATATACGACCATCCTAAAATAATTTTGAAATTCCTAAGTTTAATTTATTTCAAATTTAATAATAACCTTAATAATTTTTGCATCAAACATAATCCCCTTCTATTCAATAAGTTTTTTTTTTTCCAACCATAAAGGTTTATATTACATCAACTTCTTAGTTGGCTTTAGGTGAGCACTGATAAAAATCAGGTTTTAATGCATCTCGGCTGTTCTTCAGGGATTGGAAAAAGATTGCAGATTAAATTGGCAGCCAGAACTGGGAGTTGGTGGCGCCACGTTGCGAGCAACTCAGGTAATACCATGTGAGTGTTGTAAAGTGTATTAGATCCAGACTGAAGATTATGCACGAGCACCTGTTTAGTGGTTAAATGGATTTTTTTTTAACTGTCGTATCAAACTCTTGAATAGTAAACAAGTTTTCTTTTTTTAAACCTTTTTCCTCCTTCGGAAATTCCAATACTGTTCAAGTTGGTACATCAAACAAGAAAAAAAATGGGTATGAAGTCATGCATAACAAATTACTTAAAGCTATATACTTAGTTCCAAAGTTGTTTTTAACGTTAATAATCAAAATTTTATATGTTGTAATAAATTTCTCCTATGTATGACAATGAAGTTTAAAAAAATCCATAAGACAATAAAAAAATTTAAAAAGACATCAACACGAGCGCCAGCTTTAGCGTGTAATCAATACTTGTCATCAATGACCATGTCAAACTAAATGTTTGTCTAAATTATACCACAAATTCCATTCTTAGATTTTCTTGCATCAACTTTAGGGGTAATAACAACTTTCCAATTTGATAAGGGGACGCATTGGTTATATAAAAGGTAAACATTGATTATGCTTCGGCCTTTCACTCGTCACGAGTTGTGTTAAAAGTAACGCGTCTGCTCTTTCTTTTTTTCTTTAAATTCTTTTTCTATAAACTGTTCTTTTGCTACCAAACTCCACTCCAATTTTTTTTCTCTGGGCTTTAATCCAATTTCCTTTAGTGTGCCTGTGAGAAGACGCGACTGTGTGACTGCTATTGTCGAAATATCACATTGTCGACACTTCTATTAGATGACCTTGTTGATCCAAACTTATATTGGAAAGTATTATTTGTAGAAATTGCAACTTTATCAACTGTAAATGACGGGTTAAACATCGTTATTAATCTTTTATTAAGTTTACATTCCGCACCTTTACGCAAATAAGTTAATTAGAATATTCGGAAAGCATGTACGTTTAATTTTTTATTACGTTTGCTCATCATGCATTCCTAAGACAATCTTATGTAAATTGACACTTTCATTCGATTCTTTGCTATCTGACCCCCTGACACAACACGAACACGAATTCTAAAACAAATAAATAAAACAAAGTAAAACACGTAGTAAAACTATAAAAAGTTCCAGAGAGTATTCTGTACTAGAAATCGCTCTTTAAAAACACAGAATAAAGTTTGCACAATTTTAAACTTGGTGAAAGCCACACTTTGCAACAAGAGCATTTGCCCAGATGTTGTGATAATCTTTTGGGAATGAAGAAAATCCACCAAGTGAAAGCAAGTAATTGTTTCACGGAACGTTCTTCAGCTCTAATTGTAACAACAACGTAATTACCGTATTCCGAGTGCGCAAAGTTGATGACCTAGGCAGCAAATAACTTAAAGTGAACGTGCAAATATGTCACATAAAAAGATGGATCTGGGCATTCCTATACAAAAAGCATTTCCAAAATTCCGACGGAACAGAATATACTATGCCATAAAGTGTGATAGGGAAGACAAAGGCTATAAATGCACTTTTTTATCTCAAGAAAAAATCTAAGAAGACTGAAGTTTGGGTATAATTTGTTTCATGTTTTATGCAATAGTTTTTAATACAGGACCATAATTACACTGCAACCCTGTATTAAAATTGCACCGGAGAATGTTCAATTTTAAATAGAAGAAAAGCATTCTGTAGAAAAAATTAATATTCTTCGTCTTGGAAATGTGATTCTTTTGAAATTCAATTTTATTGGTAATCAATGCGTATTGCCTAGTCCTTCAAACCTAAAAAAAAAAAAGCGAAACTGGAAACTGCTTTGCATGCAATAGAAATCCGATGTTATTGTATAATTACAATGATATGAGAGGAATGCTGATTGCGGTGGATAAATTGGTTCTTAAGGGCTATGGCTATTTTTACTTGATTTTCGATCAATGCACATTATTTTCAATATTAATAAGATACCCATGTTTGGCATTATAATTTCAGTCTTGGCATCTAGAGAATGACAGAGTAATTAAAATGCTATTCAAATACAGATGCCTGATGAAGTTAGGGTAAACAAGAGTGTAACTGATATGTCTAATGAGGTTGTGGCAAACTTTACCTCGCATTTTTTAATTTTAACTTTGTCATCTACAGTTTAGAAAAATGAAACCTAGAGTGATGCAATTGCTGTAGCTGTCATCAAGTGGCAGCATAATTATGCAATTAAGAAATGTGTGCATTTACTGTGTCTTTAATTACAGGCAGTACAATTAATCTTCCGAACAAATTCATCCAGGCGGACACAATGAATTCATTTGGTCACATTTGTCAACATTTTGTCCGACTGCATTCGTTTAACTTTTAATTATCTTTTCTTACTTTATAACATCCTAATTATCCAATACTTGGTCATTGCCTTTATGTTTTGTTGCACTAAAAACTATGTTACAAATATTTTGTCAACAGGAAAAGTGTATCAACTGAATCTTGAAGATTTCTAAGCAACACGTAATAGATCATCACGATTGGAAATATTCAAAATCCATTTTTTAATGAATATTGACAAACATTTCAACTTGGCCAACATTCTCGTGGCAATTTGTAATTTCGTTACCAATGACTTTCTCTTTTAAATTTTATTGCGTTTTCTTACATCCAAGTCTCTAATGGGATTTCAGGGTGTTAACTGATCCCTCTGTAATTATCGCTGCCCTTTTTTTCTCCTTCAACTTTTCTAGTACTGTAAGAGCATTTGTTAATTAGTTCTCAAACACGCTTTGCTGTATTCCCTGACCAACAAAAAATTTGTTTCACAAGCAATGTAACTAGTGAATGTTATTCATTAAAATCGAAGAAGTCACGAATATTTGATTAATCTACAGTAATTTTTAATGATTTCACTATATTAGTAGGAGTAATTACTTTCGATCAGAAGAGGGGAAAATTTCCGTTCTGAGTTCTCCAGCTGAGTAAATATTGACCTTCATTAATCTTAATGTTACATTAATAAAATATTATCTCAGCTTAAAAATAGAAAAAAAACATTCAAAACCAATTAAAAAATAACTATTTACAACATAATAGGATTAAGACTTTTATACATTTTGGTTTTTAATGAGCTTCTCTTAATCTGTTTATTTTGAAAAACTAAAAATTTCCTTGCATCATTATTGTGCTATTGTCATATGTAGTTAATACCAACTACGTAGCCTTTTTCTAATCTTTTTTTTTACTTTAGTAACCATAGCAACTCACTTTTCTCAGCAACTAAGCTGCTTAGAGAGAGAAAAAAAAAAGGATTAATCTACTCGGGATAAAGCAGTCAAGATCAAAGTCAAGTAGCATAACTTTATCTAGGAAGAAGCAATCAAGCAAAGTCTACAAAAAAAATTACTATAATTGAATTTGTAAAAAAAGTCTCTACAGACCAAAAAAATAATTTTTAGGTCAATTAATGAGTTAGAAATCCGTTTTCACAGAAATGTTTTTTGCGGATTTTGGCATAATTTAATTTTCAAGTGTGGATAAGATTTCCTTGGGTGAGATTAAAAATCCAAGAAAAATAATTCGTCTCATCCTTCAGAGGAAACATGATACTAGAGAAAACAATAAAGTCTAAGAAAAGGTCACCCGACCTAACACTGACGTCAAGACGCGCGCCCATTGATAATGCAGCCAAGTTTCGTGACGTCACAAAAATCACAATCGAGTCATAGTAATTCCAATGGTAACCTTTCCAAAACTTTGTAAAATATTGGGAAACACCGGCAACGATCGGTTTCATCGTCACAAATTCTTTCCTCCGGTCATTCGTATGATAATCGGTCATCTTTTGACTCCTGCCTTGATGCAAAACGTGAACGTTGCAAATGCAACTACCTTCAATGAATACATTGTAAGGATTATTACAGGTTCCTCCTGTATAATAATGCCACATAAACATTTTATACTTCTCCCATCCACTAAAATTCATTAATGACCACATGTTTTCGTGAGAGTGTGTACAACCTCAGTTGATTGCGAAACAAGAAAATTTAATACCTCAGTTGTCCTTTGATATTATCTATTTTCAAAAAGATCTAAAAAAACAGAAATCCTAAAACTTTGTTTCAATAATTTTCTGTTCAAAAAATTTAATTTCCTTGAAAAAGATAATAATAGAAAACCTGAGATGTTCAATTAGTACTACTGGGAAAAAAAAATTGTTGAACAACATGTAGCAGTGAAATTACACTTAATGGTGCGGCACACTAATGAGAGACAAATCACTGTAATTGATCTGCTCAAGAATGACTATTTGCAACTGAATGGAATCATTGGACTTGATTGCAAACAAAAAGAATATATTCAAAGGGAATTGGAGCAGTAAAGTAGATAAGATTTTCTATGCAGTAAAAGTTGCATTTCAAAGTTTAAAACTGTTTTCTATATCTAGGAAAATGTTGGGAGAAAAGTTACAGGTAATAAAAGTGAATTTTTATTGTGTGTTATTTTTTTTTATCTTAAAGTTGTAGTCGAGATAAGTTCATCAATTATTAGTATTTATTTGGTGTGAAATTCAATTGGCGGATTTGTTGCAACCCTCGAGTGATCAAGTGGACTTTTCCCACACAGAGTAAGATTGGGGCGCGTTCAGTGAGTGGCACAGAATTTTTCCACAACTCGTCTTGGACTACGCCCAAATAAGATCACCCGTCTCTGCTTTATAAAAAGGTAAGATTAAGAAAATTTACAAACTAGTGTAACGTTTGTTTGAACAGTTTCCAAACTATTACTTTTTCTCGGCACGACTTACACTAGTCAAACTCCGGAATTTTAATACCGCGCTTATTATAAGGCCAAAAGTTGATTTATTTATCTTTTTTAATATCGTTTGAAAAATCAAATTTCAAAAATAATATTTTAAAATTCAAGTTTATTAAATTTACTTGCATTTTAAAATTTAATTTTTTTTTAATGTTTGTAAGTGCAACGCCGGGCATAATTTAATTTAGTAATATTAAGCAGTTCAATTATCGAAATGACTTTATCGGGGTGCTTTTGAAGATGCGCTTCTCTGCAAAACTAGATTGCAAACGGAAAAGAGGTGAAAAATAATAAAACAAATTTCTATCATTTCAAATAGTTTGAAATTTTTGATCGCTAGGAAAATGAAAAGTAACGAATATCCTTTCAAGTTTTAACTCACTCCCACACAGTAACTTTGAAGCTACAGTTCGATACTATTACTATGTAATCACTTCTATTACATAACAAATTGAAAAGTTCCTAAAGAATAATTTAATAATAAACTTTTAAGGTTTAAAACGGAATTCCTGTCAGCAGACCTTTAACAAGATTCACCAAAGCCGTAGTAAAATGTTCTACTCAAACTAAAAAAAAATTCTTTATTAACGTTGAAGTGTCCTTTTAATACATTAACTTCGCTTTACCAGATAAACTTCATTATTTTAGCCCTAAAATGCACTTGTGCCTTTTGATTGTGTCTTGCAAATGGTTCATTTCTAAGCTCGTAAATTGCTTTATGACTAGATAAAAGTGTGGAAAACAATGTTTATCGTATTTATTCAAGAAGTGTAATAATCAATTTTACACAATAAAGAAGGCTTAACTATGAGTGGTTTTTGTTAAAGAAGAGATGAAGAGTGTCAACATATTGCTTAGCAGGTAATCATGAATTACTAATGCCCGAAGGACGTGCAAGTCAGGTAGATAATAACCCTTCAATGGATGATAAATTGCAAGAATTAGTAACCACTGATGTGTCACCAGAGGGAGTGGAATCCTCAGATAAGGCGCAAGAAATTAATAAAAACGCCTCGTTTCGGCCAGTTAAAGGTTATATAAGGTTTATAACTCACACAACAGTTGAAATACAATTAGTTACATTAAAAGTTTAAAATCATACTTCATAAAATTAAATTAAAATACAACATAAAAATGCTATATATAAAAGTTAATTAAAAATAGTTGAACATTAGACTGTTGGTTAAAAATTGCAACTCTGGTTTATTATTCACACGTGTAGTTAAATTCTAGCTTTAGTGGTTAAAAATTAAATTTACCTAATTGGATTAATTAAGAAGACCAAAAGTAAATTGGATACTTAAAGATTATTTTAGGACATTTAATAATAGCTTGATTTTAAATTCCAGTTATTACAATAAAAATTCTCTTACTATTTGGCTTTAAGAAAATTAAATAATCTAATCTTGTTTTATGAAATGAATTTCATGGAAATGTATTGCATGCAAGCGTGTCTGGTAAAAGGCCGTTATGAATACATAAAAGATTTATTGCGTCAATTTAAAAAAATGCAGTGAATGTTTTTCAAAAATTTATCACATTAAATCTATTAAAAGATTTAATACATTTTTAAAATGTACTTTACGTTTTTTCGTAGTTTTGTTAAGCTAATTTCATATAAATATAATTACCCCCTAAAAATAAAATGATCAATAACTTGAATTAAATTGATTTATAATTATTTTATACGTTGCATAAACTATGCGTAATCTAGTTATCAATCAGTTGAAAACATTAGTTTGGCTCCCTATTTCAACATTTGAGGTCGGTGATAAGTTATGAATTATTCAATGCAAAGTTTAATTACAGAAAAAGTTTTCTCGTGTAATTACTCTCTAATTTTTTCCATATCGAAAATCAATGCGAAATATTTGATTTAAATTTGCATAAATATAGCTCTAATCGACTCGCTATCAAAACTCTTGTTCGCACTGCCAAATTGTAATATATGTAAAACAGATACTTAAAAAGAGTGCAATGCGGTAAAACCCTTTGATAACACATCCCTTAATGAAACTAACGTAGTGTAACGAAATGCACATGAATCAACAGGATTAAGATGGCGTCAAGTTTCATCCACTTGATTAATTTGTCTCTTTATTCAGCATGAATGCATTTTGCATACAAACTACGCTGTTGCGACAATTATTGTTGTACGGGAGTGTGTGTGTCATTACCCAACCCAAAAAAAATTAGAAATTCAATACTAACCTTAATGCCGCTTAGAAATGGAAGAGAATAAGAAAGGGATATGGGCAGATAAAACCACGTTCGACGACTCTCATCTTGCTGCAGATGGAAATAAGATCAAGTTTAGAGGTGAAAATTTTTTCCTTCTTAACTCTTTAAAAATATCTGAAATAAAATATTGAAATTTAGCAGATTAATATGAGATATGATAAAATTATATAGAATAGAAGTTGAAGAGGAAGTGTGACTGACGGATTAATCAATAACTAGATATGCAAACAATTGTAGATCTTTCACTCTTACCACATGAAAAATATTTACTATATTAGCTGACCATGAAAATTCTGTCAATGTACTTTCTAGGAAATTGGAGAGGTGTTATTACAAACAAAGTAACAAATATTTTCTTTCAAATTGGGAATATAATAATCTGTGTTACTTAGATATCATTCCTTGAATCTTTAACTACACCACACAAGAAAACATGACGAACTTTTCACAACCGTAAACAAGAATAATTCTTTTTTATAGTGTTCGTCTTTAGGAAAATGATATGCTTAACTTTATCTTTTCTTATTCCTGTTTAACCCCTTAAAGCCATGAGCAAGAAAATACTAATTAAAAGTGTGGAAATGGTGGTAGTAAACGAAGCAGTAATTAATCTGAGTGTTGAACGTGTGAAATGATATAATTACTTACAAATTTTTCTAGTAAAATTTATTAAAAGTTTTTTAATTAATTTGCATGAGTTTCTTATGCACGACTTTAGTGCCTAAATATTTTAAGCACATACATCCTCTGCTTGTTTCTGCTGTAGAAAATTACAGTTCAACAATAAAAGATTGCTATGAAAAGGTTTTATTGCTATGACAAACATTATGGCATGATAAAGATTAGTTACCTTGCATTTTACTGTTTATTGTCATTGGTGATGCATACCCTTAATTTGCATCAAGAGCTCAGTTCAAACTAGTAATTTACTTTTCCACTAAACGCAGTGCATTATTTAGCAGCAAGGCTTAATTTTGATTTATTTTTGTCCAGGGAATTGCATTAAAGATCAGATTAGTACGGTACAGAAAAAAGTTCCTTTAGTCCGATTTAAACTAATATTATAAGTTCTTATTATCGTTCCAGGCACGTAGATCATGTATCATTTTGCAGATTTGCTTAAAGTAAACATGAAGCGGATAAAACATGAAACATTTTAAGCTGGAGTGTAGGTGTATGAGTAAATTCTGGTTGGTGTTATTGGACCTTACAGTTCGTGTCTTTAAGACGCAAATAAGTTACCTTTAAAAAAATGTAGACGTGGTCATTAGATGGCCAACATGTGGATAACCGCAAATATTAACATCGTAGAGATCACTTGACACGGTGAAATTATTGTCAAATTTGCTCTCCCGAGAGCAGATCAAAGCAGTCCGATGTAACCCAAGGTTGCACTGTCAAGATAAAATATTAAAAACAAAATCAGTTAATGAGGGTTCACCTAGGTTTCGTGGTAATACACTTTCATCATTTATTTGTTTAAAGTATCAGAAGAGCTTTATAAACCCTATTTTAAAAAAAAAATGTATGCGCCTTGAGCCTGACGGAAAAAATATTTTTACTGTTTGAAAAAAAATATGGTGAGGTTTTGATGCTCTAACTAAGTGACAAACGATGTTTCTTTAAAAAAAAAATCTTGGATAATGTACATACATAACACGTCAATATTATAATAGAGCAACAGCGTCACCTACTGCTCACTCTCTGTAAACACATTAAAAATGGCGTGGAATACAACTTACCCCGACCTGTTCCTGATATTCATTTCAGATGATACGTTTGAAAATTCTTCTAACGTGTGCCTTTTCCTTCGGACGCACGGTTTAAACGATTTGTTGTTTATTGCGAGTATCGTCACGATTGGATTTGATAGCCGAAACGCGGTAAGCTTGTTACGATTTTTTTCCATTGTTTATTTATGTAGTTTTAAAAAAGCCCAGAAGTTTTTCTGAATTGTCTGTGGAGGCCTTTTTGCGTCCAATTCAAACGATGAGATAAGATTATTTCAAATATTACCCACTCACACACATCTTCCAACAGCCAGCCGAAAAACAGATTTCTTCACAGCTGCCTACAATTTAAGATCCGCCATTTTAATACGGAAGTAGGTTTAACTTCGGGTTTGGATGAGAGGCCCGCAGAAAATCCGATTTGTCAGAAAAAATACAAAAACAAGCTTTTAATTTTTAAAGTGACAATTAATTAGATTTTTTTAAACTTTGTTGTCGGGTTTTCAACCTTTTTAAAGTGTATTTTGGTGAAACATCAAGAAGAACGCTGAAAAATGAGATAAAAATAATTCACTCTAGATAACATCACTCAACGTAACACTTTATGACAGTAATAAATACAAAAGAAACAACTGATTTATGAGTTTGATAAAACTGATAATTCATTCAATTTTCGCAGAAATTTGAGCATTGGTTCAATTTATTCTCACGTCACCAACTGTTAAATGTGAATGCAAAAGTTAAAGAGATCACAATTGGGAATAGTCTCATATTAAAATTCGGAGTTAGTCCAAGTTTTATTATCTATCGCTTTATAATACGTTTGAACGACTTCCAAACTTTCAACTAATATCGCCGAAAGTGATGTCATGAGATTTCATTTATTGTTTCCGAAGGTTTGAAATTTATTTGTTATTTTCTTTAGGCCAAAAGTTACATCAAATTTCGTCGTTCACAATTCCCTTTAGAAATTTCATAAATAAGATAAGATATAGGGACGTATCAAAATTAGATGAGATGAAAACAAATTGGGTCGCAAATAAAATGCATCTGGCTGCCGTTTAATTCCCTAAATTGACTCGGAATTTTTGTCGAACATAAAACTTTTAGTAGAATTATAAAATAACACCATCATTTATAAAACTTATTTTACCATCAGAAATCTAATGTAAAAATTATAGCTCAAAATTAATTATTTGTCACTTTCAACGGCGAGATATTGAAACAAGTCGCCGCTTTGTCACTATGGAAGAATAATCAATTTCATAACTTGAAAAAAATTTTGAAAAAAAAATATTCAGCTAGATTAATATTGAAAAACATGAGGAGCACGATATTGTTTTGAGCTACAATAGGTGCAAGATGAATTGTCGGCTGTAATTAAAATGTTGAAAAAAATTTCTTGGAAGAAACATCTTGAGAGTCATATATGCATTATTAAGGAGCCAACGACAAAAATCAATCGCTTAAAACCTATGAGAATTTAACACTAAGTGGCTAAACTAACATTAACACGAACCCTCCAGGTTACACGACCTTATATTTCACTTTGGATTAGTGTCAAACACTAACTTGAGAAACACCACACCTTAGTAAACACTAGGGTTACCGAGATTTTTAAAAAAATTGTTTTAGATAGATTAGAGAAACCTAAGAAAAATAGATGCTTGAATATTTATATAGGGAGCGATAAAAACGAGAACATTAAGTTAAATATTTTATTATGATTTAGATTCTACAGTAACTCATAAGAAAGAAATTTATATAGAAGTCACTGTTACTATAATTCCTAAAGTTTATTTTTTATTTATTTTAACGTAATCTTTTTTTCGATGATAAACGTGCCCCTTTTTTTAAACTTTTAAATTCAATAGAGAATGTACAAGAGGAGCGTTGAGATGGACAACATTGAAACATACAAAAATAGTTTGCGATTGAACAGATGCTTGTTTTTTATGAATTTTTTTAAATCTTCAATCACGCTTTTGGCTTCCAGAAAATAAAAAAGTGATTGGTTATTCTATTTTTAGAGTGGAATTATTTTCAGTTGTATTGAGCTCAGGGGAAATTGTAGCAAAAAATCGAGTACTTCATAACGGAAGCTAATGAGAAATTTGTTATTGCGTTCGTACATTGTTTAGGGTTATTTTTGTAATCTCATATCCTTGAAAAATATGTTTTTCGTTAGTAATTTTCAGAAAATTTTTTATTTACTTCAGAATTAATGCTAAAAAGAAAACCGCGTTTAATGTGAAAAAATTGCTCTCATTAGCGAGTCACCTTTAAGAGGCCAGTTGTTTCTTAATGGCCATTGGAAACCGCAATTGCTTGTTCAGTAGTAAAAAAAAAAAATGAAGCTGTAGGATGAATACAATGACCTGTTTTTCTCCTTGAGCGTGAGATTAAGTTTAAGCCATTTATTTTTTATATTTTAGGAAGGATGCTTCATTTCACTTGTCACATTTATTAAAGATAATCAAATTACATTAATTAATGGTTACGTAGAATTATGAATTAAAAATGAATACGCAAGATTTTTAATACACTTGAGAGGGGAAAACGAGTTTTTCCTAATGCGTAAAGAAAAATAATCTTTCTTTTAATTGCTTTTGTTGTAGGCATTAATCATTTAGGTTGTAGTTTTTGATACTAAACTCTTTAACTTTCTTTTATCTCGGAAATGGACTCGAGTGGTACAAATGAAGTCAATTTGACCACAGCTGTGGTCAGATCGTCTAATTACTACTAATCACTGTTTTGAACTTGAACAAGAATTGACTTGAATTGATGCCAATAAGGTGATAAGGTTAAATTGAATAATTTATCAAATGAAGTGTCAGAGAGAGCGTCGTTTATTTTTTCTACGCCGACAATTTTGGTGAAGCACTTTTGCTGCTGCCAGAACAAATGTCGATAAATAAAATTTATACTGTAAGGATAGGACATTGAATTGCTAGACATGTGGGTGAAGAATGTTGGAGAAAAAAATATGTGAAAGTGTTCTAGACCTGTTTAAATGGTGTGAATTGAATAAGTGTATAGGAATTCATTCTGTTGTTTACATTTAAATAATGACCTTTCGATTAAATGAAACGCTTTAGATTAAACCGGGGTGCTTTTAGGGGTTGGCTTTCCTGCATTGTTTTCGATAATGTTATCTTTTCTATTAGAACACTGTTACTTTAACCGAAAAATGAAGTTTTGTTGGTGTTTTATGACAATAGAATTCAACTTTGTTAAAGTAATTCGTATTATTTTCATTAACTCTAATCGATTGGATTAATAAACAAACGAAGTGTAAGTCAAACAGAAAGCTATGGTTTTAAAACAAATAAATCGTTTCACAAATTGATTAACACTGGGAATAGTTTTACATTCTATTCAAAGGACTTACTTTACTTGAATATCAAATTATAATTTATAGTTTAGAAAATTGAATATTGACATTTCTTGGAGCGAAGCACTAAAGATTATAAGCAAGCTAAAGATGTTTGCCTCATTTAATTATAGATCAAGAAAACTGCCTTTCCAAATTTTGAGAATGACATATTATTAGAAGAAAATATTTTTATGGTTTTACTAATCTTTAAAAAATAATTTGAGCTTTGGGAAACCAAAGCGTGTTTTTTTATTTCACAAATTTACATATAACTTGTGTTTTTAGCACCACTTAATCTCGAAACATATTTGCTAAAGAAAGAAAAAAAATCGACAAACTTTTTCCATTTTGCCGTGCCATTTAGACGAGAGTCATTTGGGTGGTTGCAATTTTCTTGCATTGACTAAGACTTGTTTAACAAAAGGAAACATATGTCAGACATACCGTGTTATTTATTGCAAATGCATTAGTGAAATATGCCGGCATGCCAGCCTAGTGCTAGCATCATGATTCTTTTTGCAGCACGATTTCAGTTAAAGCAATCATGCACAGGCCTCTTGGCCAGGCAAATGGCCTTGCTCTTCAACCCCCAGGGCTCATGTGCAAGAGACAGCCCCATCTGATGAGATATGTGTGCACCATGAGGCCCTACTATACTTTATTGCTTAGGGAAATTGATCAGACCCGGAGGCTTAGATCTCTGTAACACGAAAACAGTGATTGAAATCAGTATAGGAAATCTAATTGGATTTCATACTTTTTCTTTTTTTTTTAAATTGTAATAGGATTCTGTATTTGTATTGTTGTTTTTGGTCGATTTTCTTGTTCTCTCTGCAAAATGATATAGTGAAAGTAAAGTTTTGTCACTTTGGCAACACATTTGAACGGTCAATTCGCTGAATGTTGAGAAAACACATTTGGATGATCATGGTCAAAAGTTGAGGGTATCAACCTCAATCCATTCTGATAAAAAGAGTATTTTCGACTTTTGGCATCATTTCAAGTTGAGAAAGGGATGTTGGACTTGAAACGGTTTCATTGCTCCTGCTTACAATTACATTAATGCCAAGGGTCAACGTGGGTGGTCACTTTACGTAACGATACTCTTGTGGACAAGTGTTAAAGGTTTTTCTGATTCATAACATAAATTACAAACAGAGTAAATATTTTTCCAGACACTTAACTTGAAAAATCAATTCATAAATGTATAAATAAAAGTACATAATGAGTAGTTTAAAATAAATGATTGATGTTGTTCACACAAAACTTCCGGTATAGATTACAATGTGTTAGTCATATCCTCCTTTCATCATTAGAATTTATTAAATTGACCTTTAATGATTTAGTTGGCATGTTATGCTAAACGATTACATGCTATTACTTGGAGTTTGAAATGAAACAAGGAATAAGTTACAAGGTCCAATTTTGTTTAGATCAATAATATATTTTGGTAATAAGGTTACGCTTGACTAACAAAAGTGGTTTTTCCTTGGGAGTATAGAATTGAAAATGGAGGCTAAAAAAAAAAGCTTGTCGTTCTATGTTGATGTCTTTTCATGAGTTTAGCTTAGAGTGGTGAATGAAACGCAGGCTCTCGACTTAAAAAATGGCAGCAGTTGCTATGGGAACGAGATGGAAAGTGCTATTGCCTACTCACTTGAACCACTCGAATAAAATCAACACCAAGGCTGATTTGCTATTTATCTCAAATAAAGGAGATATTGGAACTTACTTTGAGATTGAGTTAGTTTGAATAGGTTTTAGAAAACATCCCCAGAATCACACCATAACCTTTTATACAGCTTTGCTTTTAAAGTACGTGGAATGAATACGTAATCAGTTAGGGTGTATGAATAAACAAAAGAGAGTTTTGTTTACTTATTCAGACTGTTAATTAGCCGAAAAACGGATACAATAGACTAGTAAGGTTGAAGAAGTAGCAAAGTCATTTCTCAATTTGAAACGAGCGAAAATCAATTCAACCATCAACGAAGACAAATAACACAAGTCACTCTGGTCTTAAATCCCTTTTGGAGAATTTTTCACACCGGGTTGAGCAGAGAAACAGCAACAATTTCACTCTGCACAAGACATATGAGTTAAGCGTGGTTTGACTTTAGTCTATAAGTCGTGTTCAAATCCAATCCCTCAACTCGTAAACAACACTTGATGACAGTGTTGTTAAGCCAAGCAGAGCTTAGTTCTGTCAATAATAGCCCTCACACCATTAGCCATTCGGGTAATGAGTTAAGGCTGTAAGAGAACCACATATGTAATGGAAGAACCCTTTGAGATAGATTTTTGTGGACAATGAAAGGTGGAAAAGTTAGACGGTACCTTTTCATATTTCTCTTGATTACAAAAGTTTTTTGTAGTTTGTCTATAGTCTTCTAGAATTCAATAGATGGTTGTAAAAGGTTTTTAATCCCGGGTTGTGACCAGAATGAGGTTATGGCTCATATAACTTTGAGATTTTGAGATTTCTCTGAGTGAATTCAGTTGGGTTTATGATCAGCGCGGCTCAATATCAGCGGCCGTATGACATTCCAAACCAAAGATTCTATTCTTGGCTCCAAAGTGCAGTTGACTGTCAAAGAAAACTTGGGAGAAAGCTGACATTCAATCGAAGCAACCGTCCTGCCCTTATTTCCTGCTATGGCAGTTGTTAGTGTCAACAAAAGTATAACTTTCACTGTTTTTGCCATGTTCTGATGGTAACCTATAATTTTCTAGTTAAACTGAAAGACCAAAGGGCAAGTTATTTTGGTCTTGCTTTGCGGTTAAAGCTGAGTATGGAACACGAGGATTAAAAACAAATTTGACCAGTTGGAGATGAGAAAAAAAAATAGTTTTGGCTAAGAAACTTTATAAATGTATCTCTATACGTTTTTGTAACTGGTCCAAATGAATGCAAGCTGTCGCCATCTTTTTCAGTGAAAGGTTATTTTGTTGATGGAAACCATCAACACCATGTGTGTAGAATCTCAAGTCCAATTCCTTCTTGAATTCAGTTGGGGTCTTCCGCCACGTTTTGCTCATTAAAGTTTACAGTTGCAAGACATTGCATATGTCAGCCACTAGATTTTTTTGTCATTTTTCGAATCCCTAAAAGTGACATATTTCATCACTTTTTCTTCACACTTCTTTTGCTGTTACATAACAACAAGAAAAAAAAGCTTACAGAAATATATGGCTTAAAAGTAATCAAAATGTATCGAATTTGTAATACACAAGTGCATTTTAAAAAATTCAATTTTTCGATCTGTATTTGAAATTGTTATTTTTTTAAGGTAGATTAGAAATTTTAATTATTTTTCATTTCCAAGAAGTTTTTTTATCTTAATCCCAAAGGAATCAGGTAAGCAAACATATGCCTTCTGCTGCTTATCGGTGACATTACTTAAAGAGCAGTACTTAAAAACTGTTGTCATGATTTAAAAAATATTAAAAAAAAAAAATTTTAAGACATACACAAATTGTAAAAACGCCAAAAACACGATGCATTATGGATGATGTCATTTCCGGATAAGTGCCACTGAAAGAAGGCATGTTTGTTTGCAAGTCTCTAGAGATTAGAGTCAACTCTCTGGGCGCACAATTTCCTTCTGGGTAAAGAACATGAGCGTGTGCATCTGCGTCATTCAGCACTTGCGTGCACTGTGCCTAAATCAAATAGTGAGAGTATCCTTCGGGAGGCATCTCATTTCATTAAGACTCGTCATATCGTCGCAAGATTGTTACAAAATGAAGATATTGGTAAATGAAGTCTGACGTTAGTGGCTTTTACCGGCTGTTTACAGATGACAATAGAATGAGGGAACCACGCAGTGAAGATTGAAGAGATGTGGGTAGACGCTATAGAAGACGCTTGTTTGATGAACCCCTGCGACTAAAGATTACATTGTGCACTCTTTTTATTGCGCAATAATGCATTTAATTTATTTACTTCGATACTCTTGTTCTAATGAAATTCTCAACGGAGTAATTCTTTTAAACAAACTTTTTACCAAGTAATAGCCTTACTTTGCGCAATTTTCATTTTTCTTATATTCTTTTATCACTAAAAATAGCAAAGTTGTGGTATTCTAAAGCAATTTGCAGATTGCTCTATAAGTCACCTTCCATGAAAACAAAATCTCCAAGGCCATCTGTTGGGTAATTGCTGGTGTTAAATAATTATTACCCAAGCTCAGAAACGCATGTGGTAGCTCTTACAACTCACATTTACATATTGAATTACACTTAATCTTTCCTTTGTATATTAATGAAGACAATTTAACTTATTCTACAAGGTACATAATCCATATTTTTTCTCTTATTAAAGCAATCTAAAAGTCGAGCCAGAAAACAAAAGCACTCCAAACTGTAATCTAAGTAATAATGCTTGTTTATAATATTGCTACGCTCATGTTTCCTTTATATTAAATATTATTTCATGTGGGTGGTGGCTTTTTCTTCTCTAATTAAGAAAAGCAAACCAGAAACTTTAATAAAGATAAAGGGGTCTAATTGGTACCCGCCCTCTCAATAAAAGATTTCTTAAATGCATGTATTCAATTACAGATTAATTGAAGTGACTGAAATTAGTTAGGTGTAGGCAACATCATACAAACACGACAAACGCATGTTAATTTTATTTCACACACATCAAGCTGCAGGCTTGGATGAAAAGACAAATCAACATGCTCGTAGCAAAACTCAACCGAAACTAATGTTGTGAAACAAACGAATGTGGACCAATTAATCTTAACGCAAGCGTGTGCATGAATGTGGCTTGGTGATTTACAAACCCTGACTTTCTCAGTTTTAACATTTTTTTCTCTTTAGTAACAGTGTAAAATGTTACAACAAAATTATTCAAGTGAGTGTAGGGTATTTCAATCAAAGAGTGCAGGTTGAATATCGATCAGAAATCGATTAACTTTCAGCTGGTGTTGTCAACAGCCTTTAAAAACGGTTATGATAACACATGGATTGGGAATAAAAAAAAAGAATTAATAAAAGTTTAGTTTCTAATTAGTAAAATTTGTGTGCGAAACCAAACGTTTTGAATACGGCCCCTTTTATTCTGCAGTGAATCATTTCACTGCAACAACCCATTGTTTTTATAATTCAAGCTCGAGAATCATAAAACAGTTCCACATATTAATATTTAATGATGAAATAAAAAGTTTTCTCTTTTTAAAGCAACAAACGCCTAATACAAGAATGTGCAGTTTAAACAAAACAGTATTCATGACTCTCCGTTTTTGTATTCTTATAAACCAGATGGAAAAAAGGCAATAAAGAATGTTGTCTTTGAATTTATTCTGTTTGTTTAAATTGACAACTGTGCTTTAATCCCTTATTGTAGATTTTGGTTTACTTTTCTTTGGAGATTTTTTTTTTTCTTCTTTACTCGCAAACTCTTTCAAGTCCACATCTACAGAGATTTTTTTTTGCACCTGTTCATGCTCGAGTAGTTCTTGACGAAATTACAATTGCGTCTTTCTGCATTGAGTCTGCATTGCACGCAAAGTAGGTATACTACTGTTTGAGGAGGTTGAGCTTTCATCATGAATAAAACATGAGTTTGATGACAAGTGGTAGATTTATTACACTGTTAGACACGGAATGGTCGTGATTGTTAGCATGGAATTGACTTATAAAACGACGGATTTTATAAATTGGTGAAGAATGGAATTCCGGTTTGATTAACTCGTATTAAGACTAATGTGAATAGATTGTTGGATTGGCTTATGGTTTTGAATTTGGATTAGGTTAGTTTTAATATTTAGGAAATTCTGGTTGCATAAATGGAAGCTGTTGGATGTTGTATACAAATTATATTTACATTATTTAACATCTAATATTTTTTGATGTATAAGCCAACTTTAATCTCAATTTTTTTTTATTCTTTTCTTCAATAATAAAGTGAAAAAAGATTTATTTCGGACTAAAGTTTGTGGAAATGAAATTCATCAAAAAACGAACCAGTTTTTTTATTTTTGTATTGTTCTTGCCAGAAAAAAAGACATCATTTCCCATCAGACTTTTCCTAGATTACACAACGATAATATTTTATGTTTTATTCAATAAGCACATTTTTGTAACTAACTTTTTGTTTGTCTTTTTTTTTGGTGGTTATCTTTTCAGTTAACTTATTTTCTCACAGTCTTCCGTTCGGATGTGTGGTTCTAAGGAAATTAATTATCGGAAAACATTTTTTTAAAGATTCGCATAAAACATAAGATAACAGTTTGCATGATTTTTAAATAAAATTAAAAACAAATCGTTAGTTTGATGATTGCCCACGATTCACTGCCCATTAAGCAGATTAAAAGATAGCGTCGTTTTCGAAGACGCATATTCTGTCACGATGTTTTCCCAACATTAGACGACGAGCAATTGCATTACACAAAATAAAATTTATCAAAAGAAGTGCAGCAAAAACTGCGCAATTAAAAAATTCATTAGGATGAAAAATTATATTTTTTTGGGGGAAAAAAAAACTTTTACGATGCCATAGAGCAAACTTTCGACCTTAATTACTTTAAAAAAGCCCAATTAAAACATAAAGAAATTTTGGAAAAAAGGAAGAGTAAGCAAACGTCATTAGTTAGTAAATGTGAGGAAAAGATGGTGTGTTCCCAAATTGTCTTAAAATGGAACTGAAATTGATCCAAGGAAAAAGAAAAGAAATAAAAACCAAAAGGCATTAAGTGAATACGTGCCGACAGTTGTGTGCAAAGACGTTGCCAAGCTGGAAAGTGATCAACTTTGATTAAGTTTCATCACCAAAAGGCTTTTCTTGGTTTCATGCAATAGGGGACAATGTTTCCACTAGTAAGCTTAATCTAATAATCTCTACAAGCTGCATTTTGGTTTTTTTTCTCCACAAAGGTTCTCTTTAATTTACAAGAATGAGTTTTTTTTCACACGCTTTTAATGACTCATTCACAGTAAACTAAAGCTTTTAGAAGTGATGTGCCCCTCCACCACCTTTAATCCCATAAATTAGGTAATGTCCGAGAGTTTCAGTGAAATTTGTCTCCATTATTCAACATCAGCTTCCCAGAACTGACAATATTTTCATACGCTGTTGTCAGACTTGACAACAGTAACACAAACCGTGGTTGAAGAAATAGTGACGCATTTTCGTTCTTTTGAGTGCATAATTTTCTCGTTTGTTTCGTCGCTATGCGTTTGCGGCTACCGGAATACAATATCAGTGTGAAAATTTGTCAGTTTTGACATTATGCAGATGCTGTAAAAACCATACTTTTGACGGCACAGATTATTCAAACGTTAAAAAACTCCTAGTGTTTCCATTGAGTGAGAAAGAGGGAAAAAACAGTGCGGTAAATTGGTGAAGAAGACTTTAATAATTGTAAAAAGAGCTGAGCCAACTAGCCGATAATTGGTTCAATAATAGGTAATCTGTCAAGTTAGGCTTCGTTGATATAGCTATTAATCTTGTTTCTCAAAGTGAATTATTTTCATTACATATTGCAAATTAATTTGTTATTGCAGTGTAATTAATGTAATTTTCAAGGTGTGAATTCTAACCGTATGTTTTAATCTATAAATATTTTTTGGTATATTACATTTTTTTTTTTTTTTTCGAAAACTTTCAGGCCCTTACAAGTCTGGCGCGGTTGTGTTTTTTATAACCACAGAATTGGAGTGACTTTTCTTGTCCTCTTATCAAGTTATAGTAGGCAGCAAGCCATTTGCTTTGATTCTATTTCCGTCTACATTGATGTTTTCTCTTTTTCATCTTTTATATTCTAAGTTTCCTTATTCCCAAAATTGCAATAAAGTTATCGCTTCCATTTTTCATGTTTTCTTCTTAAATTTATTGTGCTTTCTTTCTTCTTCTGTTGCACCACTCGTGTTCAAACTAGAGGGGTAAAAAAATTATATACCATCTTTTGATAAATCGCTGAATTTGTTTCAATATTTTACCTCTTACATGTTCCCAAATGACTCTATTAAACATTTATTTTTCCAATTTATTAATATTTATTTTATGGTAGTCCGCTTGCCGGCCACAAAGAGGTTTATTTTCCACTTTTCAAACTGACACTGGTCTGAGCTGATTACATTTAAGACCTGATTACGATTGAAATTGCTCTGAGTTAAGCTGAGTTGTTGAAAACCCTAGTGCCATTGAAAGAGTTGCAATAAATTTCTTTACTGTTGGAAAAACTTGGAATTCGTTGCCAATTTGGGAAAATGTTGACTAAAGTGTTTTGTTTGCGGCACTTTTTATTAGATAAAAAGCTAAAAAGAGTAGAAAAAGCATAAAAAAAATAAATGTTATTGATAAAAGCTTTTTGGCAAGCTATTAAGTAAGTCACATATCATTTTACAAAATCCCCACCATTTCCGCGAATTCTTTAAGATATTACGCCTGGGAAATAGAAGTCGTCGTGACTCATATTTCTTTAATATCACCACTTTTTTTTTTTAATACAAACCCACAACTAAAAATAGGAATGAAAAAAACCACCTTGTTCGCACTTGAGGTCGAATTATGAAGAAAAGCGTGTATGAGTATACTATTGATTCAAATAAACAACCGAACAACAAGTGAAGCTGACAAGGCCAGCGTTTTTCCTACGTTCTTTACACGCAACAAAATGACCCACCAACACAGTCCTCGTACATTTATCCTTCGTCTGGAATTTTTTCCTGTTTTCTACCAATGGAATGTCTGAGGTCATAGGGTTCTGGTCACTAAAATGGTCTTCTGGGGGAGAGTGTGAAATCTTTAGATAAGATTTTTGCCCACCACAATGGATGTACGTCACGCGCTATTACTTTTTTCTTACTGCCAACTTGGGATAAGTTGGGACTTTTTTTTTTTATCACCCTCTCAGATTATTGGTGAAGATCAATTGATTGAAGGCGTGAAACGCTGAAACCTAATTCGAGAGAAAATTTATTCCGACGTGAATTTATGTCGTGGCTTAGTGTGACATTTCCTCAAAGATTACGCCTAGAACATAGAATGTGTGTGGTGTGGTTATTGATTTAGTATTTGAGATCAATTGAAAACTATCAACCAATTGGTTGGAAAGGAAGTAATTTTTTTTATATTTATTTTGAGAATTATTTACCTTCTTTGGAGTGTTGGTTTGTGGCTGGTTTTGAGGTCTTATTATAATTAAAGAAATGATTATTGATTTACTTGTACAGTGGGTTGAGCTACTTACAGCCTGACATTTATTTACCGAAATCATTAATTAAACGAGGTTTATTTTGAAAATGAAACATAGATATTTAATTGCGAAAAGAAAATTGGAATGAGATGAAAAGTTGACGACTAATATCATTACTTTGCTTCCGACTTAAAGGAGATGCCCACAAGAGACGATGACGTAGGGTGAAATAGAGAATGCAGTGAAGCCAAAGCAAGAGTGACAAGGTAATCAAAGTAGGTTGAAAATCAATAAGAAAATGTCAATTGAAGGAAGTTAAATGAAAGCACTGGTTTGGATCAAATTTCTGCTACAATCTTGGGAAATTTAAATGTGCAAATTATTAATGAAAATATGAGTAGAGTGACATTTTGCAATTACTCATGCCACTAATAGTGCCAATCTGACATATTTATACTTATTTACATAATATGTTTCGATTAATCGAAAATGTGTTGAAGCAAAATTAAAATAATCATTCGAAGTTGGTCGTA
Source organism: Pachymerium ferrugineum (assembly GCA_034686365.1). Lineage (NCBI taxonomy): Eukaryota > Metazoa > Arthropoda > Chilopoda > Geophilomorpha > Geophilidae > Pachymerium > Pachymerium ferrugineum. The sequence goes on along the minus strand of JAQGAS010000319.1, from coordinate 18,004 downwards.
TCAAAGAACGTTGAGGTGACATTTTTGGGCCAAGATGACGACATGGACCTGCTCCTAGAGCATGTTTCTGAATGAAAAGTGTTTCGATTCAAATTGCTTCTCATTTTGAAACATGCACTAGGATCAGTTCACTAAACTGCAAATGGAATAAAGAAGAAAAGTACTACAAAGCCTATGCGTTCATCGACTTTTCTTGTTTATAATGTATGCTGACTCAATTCAATTTACTCATTAGCAATGTCAAACAGAATAAAAGAAAGAAAAGGTCTCAAAGGGGATGACTCCCTTTTTTGTTTTATATGTTGAATCCTATTTAAACAGCTAAGAGTTCGGCACACAGCTAATTAAGAGTGTTAGACTTCTTAAAAAATTCTTCTTGCAAAATTTCTTTAATTTCTTAATGAAACCTAAGTTAAAAACATTGTGCTTCCAATTTTAATTCAGAAAAGTTGATGTAATTATCTGTAGCTGTTTTCTATAACAGGAAATTCTTAATTTGAGTTGCGGTTTTACAGTTCAAAATTTGAGAGAAAGAAATGGTGGTTTGTCTTTTCGGGTTATAGCAAATACAAATGAAATTTTCCAGGCAGAAATAGAGAAGTAGAAAACAGATCTGCCAGCTATTTATCCGTTACGTGTTTGTGTCACCCAATCGGCATATTTCAGAAGGCGCAGCCACAAATTTTATTCCGTTAGAGTAGACTCACGAGTGGATGAGCTTGTTGAGGGAGTCTCATCAATGATGTTACGAGATGCGGTTGCGGATTGCAAAAAAGGTTTTCCCATCAAAACCTTGTAACTTTTTTCAGTATACGTTCTCTTCCTTTCCAAAGGCTAGACGCAGCCCTGTATTCTTTACAACAGGCATCTGGTATTGTAAAAGTGAAAGGATTTGGTTGAAAAAGATATTTTTTTTCTATTCCTTTCTCCTAAAAAGTTGCAAACTGTCGAGCATGCAGTGACCTTTTAGGTGTGTGCAACTCTGCAACTGTGAAATAATGTTACTGCTTCGACCTTAAAAGCACTTAGTCCTATTTTTGCCTCACGTTTTGAAAATGGAATATTTAAGTAGTAATATATTTTTAAAATATTGTTATCGGTACTTTATAGTTTTTGTAGATTTATATCATACATTTGATATTGAATAATTTATATTTGTCTGGCGGGAGAAATAATTAAGTAAAAGATTTTCAATGCTTCAACTTTCGCATCTATTGATTTTCTGTCAGATGTACGTAAAATATATATAAGACTCAGAAGATTGTTACTTTCCAATTGAATGTCAAATCTGTGTGTACCGTTTATTTTTAAGTAATGGTGCAGTTCAAATGCACAAGAGCATGCGTCGGGAATTGAAACTGTGCTACACAACTTAACGAAACTTTTTTTTTTTTTTTACCATAAGGAACAATTTTTTTCTATCATTAGCTGCATACTTAAGGAAATTCTAAGTCAAAAAACGGAATTGATTTTTTTGTGGCATTATTTATAAATTCTTAAGTTTACATTGGAAAGTCAGCAGAATTTTTATTTCGCATTAAGGGACTGTGAATGAATATTTAAAATGTGAAGCATCAACTTTAATTTTTATATTTTTTAAAAATAATGGTTGAGTAAAAATTCACCAGTTTACATGATAATTCGGCTGCAAACTACCGCATTAATATAATTTATATGCTAATAGAGTAAAGAATGATAAGTTTGTGATTGGGGATTAGTCAGTTATTGTCTAATCTGACGAGGAATAAAGGTAAAAGTGCGCATCAACACCTCATTTAACTCGATATAATTCTGACAAATGCACCAGTAATCAGGTGTCAATTTATCCTCGCCAAAATAATCCTTTGTTTCAGAATGTAAATTGTCAAATTATTAAAATAGATTAAGGTAATAAGAGTTAGGTATATGTTGTTGCCATTCAAAGTAGTGCTCCTTCATTACATGTATCTGGCGAGCAGTTATAATGATATTATACAGAGTGAAGTCCCGAGATAGAAAACGTAACTCAGTTACTACAGTCAGTGTGGATTTTTTCGGTTTTATCGTGCAGTGACTGCATTTTCAAGATAGCAGCGGATACAAGATGCAAAGCGGCGGGTAACGGGAAGAAAAAAATATATTTCTTTGAGATGTTAGATAGGAAAGGCAACATTTTGTATCATACAAACCAAAAAAAAAAAAATTGCAGTAGTAGTAGACAATCCGAGCTAGTCGTCTCTATAATCCTGGAAGACTAAAGATAGCAGTGCGATAACGCGCTTCTTTTACGTTAAATTACGTACAAAAAAAAGTCTCTTGCTTGCTTTATGCAGGTTTCTGTCGTTCCGTGAAATTTTATTTCTTTCTTAATATAGTTTTGAAAAACTAGTGTGATACTAAATTAAATATATTAGACAGTTTAAAAATGAGTGTAAATTTTTTTTAATTTGCTAGGAATTTCGAAATCGTTTGATAGTTTTGACATTTTAAATTTTCTTTTTTGGAAGAATAATTAAATTTGATCTATTACATAGGTTGCTTTATAAGTATTATTCGGATGCAAAAGGTTTCAGGTAACATAGCTGGCCTTTAATAATTTTTTTGCTTTGTCATTTCAAATTTTTCATTTTTGGAAGAATATAATTAAATTTGATCTATTACATAGGTTTCATTTTTTATTATTTGGATGCAAAAGGTTTTCTCTAAAACTTAGCTGCCCTTTAAGAAATTTTTTATTCCATTTTACTTAACAACCCCCTGAGAAAAAGTCACTGGGAAGTGAGATTAGCTTCAAAAGAGTTTCAGAATTCTGTCATTGCGTCAAAAGGATTACATTACACAAACTAATCCTTCTATAAAATCAGAGATTTACGATTTGTCTTGAAATCTGCAGTTCCTTTAAAATTGATTGGCTTTTATTGAAGAATTTTTTGTCGCAATATAACGTCAGTCAAGAGGTCTTGATGGTAATACCCTACAGACAAATGATAGATATGTAAGCTTGCTAAAATAGGAAAATGTTTCCTAAAAAAAAATATTATCGGTTACTTAAAAAAGATTACATCAAAGGGAACATTAGGTTTCATCTTGAAGCATGGGTAAGGAAACCGCAATAGTGAAATTTTCAATTTAAAGTGCGCAAACATTTACCTACTTTGCGAGCGGCTATCTACTTTTATTTCTACATAGAGGCCATACTTTGACAGTAAAGTTCGAGCTTAAAGTTTCCCTTCAAGCCCCAATTGGAGTTCGCTTAACGGTTGCTAATCTTTGGTAGTGTAAAGGTGTATTGAAGAACTGGGGTGAGCAAAGAACCTTTGAATTCTAGCTGCTGCTCTCCTAACCCCTAGAGAGAAATTTATTGTTACATTACAAATGCAAGTGGCGGGAAAGAGCGTTAGGCCTAAGTTGAGCAATTTCTCTTTCTTCTTATTGGTTCCAGCTGAGTAGCCGAGCGAGAAGCCGTTTATCCCCCTCCCTCTTTTTTTTTCTCTCATAATTTCATGGACAAAGAAATTTTTCTTAGAAACAAATATAGAAACGAATTGTTAGAAGGCAATAATCCCAGTTTCCTACGTACATTACTTTTGAGTTTGCACTTTATTTGTCTCAGAGCAATGCAGCGTATTATTGCTTAAAACAAGTTTCCTCTCATTGTTTTTAGTTTGGTTAAGCCAGATCTTTTAAAGTTAATGAGGTTAGACAAGCTAAAATACACAAGGCTTTATGTTACAGAACAATAAAAATGTTGGACGTGAAATTAGAAATTTTTTTATACTTTACTAAATGAGAAAAGCAATAATGTGATAATAAACAATAAATGTTTTCATCAAAGAACAACTAATATATACTGCAACAATCTTTATTTCCTATATGGCTCAATCAAAATGGCTGTGGGCTAAGTCCACTACTTTAATATCTTTTTTTGTTATTTTTCTTTTAGCTGACAATTGACCCTTCAATTTGTCCAAATACGTCAAATGTTAGAAAAAATAAAGAAACTTAAAAAAATAAGCACAGAATTGTAAGTTTTTGTGTCACGTTAATGGGTTGTTCATTTTATTTTTTATTCTATTCAGTTAATATATAAGTTTTTAGATTAGAAAAGGCTAAAAATAGGTTGAAATGATATTGTTTAATTTAACATTCTATTCAAGACGGAACATAGAACTCATTGTGTTGATCTTATTATTGGCAAAATCTTCAACTCTTATTCACTTAGCAAGAGGTGTGGTTGAGAGCTTCTGGCATTTTGTCAAAATACGGAACCACACCTTCCTACATATCCCATAAGTTTGGCGAATAAATCCGAAATATTGTGTGATTTTTTTTATTTACTTGTTTTTTATGTGTTTACCTCTATTTTTATTTGACACAAATGTTAGGTAAAAATACGGTACATTTATTTTGAAGAGGATTTGAAATGGGCTGTATGTTAAATTATTTTTTGCTTTCATTCTACTTTCAACAGTGTTTTATTTTATTACTAAACTTTTATGTATTCAAGATGTGAATTTATGTGCAGATTAGGGGGTCTGGACATTTGCCCACCTATGAAAATCTCCAAAAATTTTCATATTTTTGACATTCAAATCTCATTTATCAATTGAAGCGTACAAAGAATTTTACATGCTTCATTACATTTGAGCTAGCTTGCATCTTGAACCATTTGATTCAAGCAAATTTGCATTGATTTTATAGATTTTTCTTAAGATCATATAGTGGATGAATCCGCTGGGAAGTTTGGTGTAACGAGCCCTTAATACGAGACATTTAAATATTTATTTCCCAACGTTGTCTAACCTTTCTTTTGTGATAAGAAAAGATTTTTTTTGATCCCTTTGCTATGCACACATTACACTACATTTCCACAGCGTATCAGAATCCAACATTTTCTTACAACCAAATTCTCAGAGCATGATGAATGATATCAGTTTGATTGTATGACATGTTTGACAAAAAAAGTAAGCAAGAGGACAGAGATGACATTGATGTAAAAGCAGCAATTCTTTTTATTTTTTTTATTTTTTACTTCAATTTAGTAAATCAATATTTTTTTGACAGATCGTGTTGCTTTTAAAAATCGTTTGACGTTGATAGATGAATTAAAATGCCTGTCGTCCATAACGGAGCAATTTTTACTCATTCACACGTCTATTTTAAACGTCAACTTTTCACGCTTTATTTCTAAAAATAATGTTCCAAAACATATCAGATGCTCAAGGTAATTTCCTGAGAGGAAATTTTCTAATAACACTCTTCATTTCCAAAACACTTTTCTCTGCCTTGTATCAAAATCTGAAATTACATTATATTTAAGTTTTTGTTATATTTTCTTCAAGTTAGTAAAGTTATTCAAGAATGTTCGCACAACTTTAAAAGGCAATGTATATAATACTTAGAAATGCAGCAGTTGCATTTCCGTTGAATCGCAGCATTGCTGTTTTCTACTTAAACACAAAGCAATCCCAGCTTTGGCAATGGCCCTGTTCGTTACACTCTTTAATTGAACCAGCTTTAAAGGAGTCAAGATTGAACCAGTTCTTAATTGAGTGAAGATTTGTAGCTTCAATTCTCATTGTAATCCTCGTGGTTAGTGTTATGTGACATTACAAAACCCTTTTCTACCATTCAGTGAATAATTAACCAGTAGTGAGGGAAAAAAAAAACTAATTAAATTAAATTACGATCAAGGAATCTGTCCCCAAGCCTTTTTCTTTCCTTTCCCCATCATTTTTCTAATTACAAGTTGAATAACAATAACCTTGAACGACTACAAATATTGAATTAAATAATTTAATATTTGCAAATAATTTTATATGTTTGCGTGTAATAATAAATGGAATAGTCTTCGATGTTTGTGAAACGAGTTTTGTGCCAAGGCAATAAAATTCAAGGTTTGTAGTTAAGACCTGGATAAAGTTAACACTAGTTCATTTTTGACATCTGTAGCAATACAAAACCACTCAACCATTCTACAAAGCTATTGTAATAACACAGTTGAAGTTGAAGTTATCCCTTTGAGCAATTTGAACATGATGTTTATTTTACCTTTGATCTATGACGTTATAAGTATATATGCTCCATTGCACTCGATAATGACTTGTATAAAATTGTATAACAGTAATACTAGAGAGTGGAAATTAGATTTTTCGAGCCGAGCACAGCTGGTTGCAAGCGAGAAAATTGGATTAAGTCAACGGTGTAGGCCTATTAATCTTCATTATGTTTTCAGGTCTCTTCACATATTTTATGCAGTCATTGTCATTCAAAAAAATAACATTGAAGTTAGACTTTGATTTAATTTTGAGTTGAATGAGATGTGCAAATAACAAATTTTGCTGTTGGGCGTTGTACAAACTTGGCCAAAGTCATTTTGGATGAAAGAAGAAGAAGAAAGGAAAAAATAGTGGGATAAAAGAAGAATACAATGAAAGAAAAAATTATAAAAGGCATCAAAGGTCTCTCTCTTAAGCTCAAGCCAAAATAGAAAATTTTTTCTAAAAACTTTTTGAAGAGAACAATGTGGTATTTATGCCATAAACAGAGATTTTGTATTTGTTATGAAAGGAAAAGAGAGCAATTTATTTTTTAAGTCCCAACTTGAAGACCCAAGTCATTGGAGAGGTCGTACGAAATTTTCTTTGAATTTTCTTGAGTCGTTTGCTTGGTTAAATTGAGTTTAAAGTGTTTTCGTCCTTTCTTCAAAGGAATAGAATCAATTTTCTCCAGCCCAATTACTGTAGACAATCAAGAAATATTGATTTAAACTTGACTGCGTAAAGAGTCAAAAATAAAGAAGAGAAGTTCGTCAATATTCATAAATTTCAAGCAGGAGCTTCTCTGTCTATAGAAATTTCTCTCAAGAATGAGAAACCATTATTAGCTGAACACAGATGCGCCAGGTTGATTACTACCATGTGTCCAATCAGGGTGACAAGTGACAAAGTCTTTTATTTCCTTGATTCTGCTGGTATGAAATGAAAATAAATGGCCGTTTCCAGGCCACAGCGTCATCTGGTGTGGGCCTCTGGAGAAAGGAAATGGAGAATTTTGCCTGAAGTCCATATGTTCCAGCAGAACAAAGCCGTCTAGTAGCTCAGGTCAGGCTGAAAGGGCACTGCAAAGAGCAGTGATAATGAAGTCATACAATGTCCTCTCAACTGAAATGCTATGAAAAGAAGCAACTCGTTTTTAAAATTATAGCCTTATAAGTAAGGTTTTAGAGGTTTAATAAACCAGGATGAGTAAACAGCGGTTGTTGTTAAGAGGGGATGTAATTTTGTTTGAGAGGCATCCAAAGAATTTTCACACAGTACTGTAGAAATGGAAAAGGGTGCGCAGGTTCTCATCAGACCAGGTCATTTGTGGGCAAATAAATTAAATGAAGCATTTGCAACGAGATGCATTTAAAGCCAATGCTTTCGTTTCTCTCCGCCATGAATTTTAACGAAAACGAGTTGAATTGTAATTACGTCATTTCACTTCCTGTACGCCGTACTAAGAGACGTGGGTTTATTTTTTGCACAACAACTGCAATAAATTGAATGAAGAATGTGTATGAGAAATGTTCCCTTTATTGCTTTTCGACTGTATTGATTTCATTCGTGTTACTGCATTCAGAATTGAAAACCTGTCAAAGAATATACTTCCTCTTGGATATGATGAGTTTTTGGTTATGTTAAAATTTTTCATTTTTTTTATTCATTTTTCTACTTCTGAATTACACATATCAGCCTGAAATGATAAGTTGTCCAGTGGTTGTGTAATGAAGTGTAATAATATCTGCGATGAACTTGACACGAATCCATCTTCCAAGTGTTGCCCACATCATTTTTATCAGAGCTAAGTAACTGTTTGGCCGGCAGTGGCTTGCAGCTGTTCAAGTGTTTTAAGTGCTTATTTATTTACTGTCGTGTGCCAGGAACGTTTAGCCACCGCATTATTACACAGTTTTCTTGTTGCTAACATAACTTTGAGTGTCGTCTTGTAAGACGTTGTTGCCAACGCAGAGAGGATGTAAGTACACTTTGTTTTCGAGTGGGTAATGTTCTGGAACTAATTGATCATTAGTTTAAAAAAAATATTTTTCTTGATTTTTCGATTCCAATGTGCACCTTAGATTGGTTTGAGTTTCAAGTTGGGAAAAAAATGTTTCAGTTCAACTTTAAAAGGTCTATTGGTGATGAGAATTTTGAGAGGGTGATATTTAGAGTCGTAAAGTGAAGTTATAATACTCTTTTATGGTGTACACAAAACATGTGGAGGGTACTCATTATTTTAGAAGTTTTTTTGGTTGGGTATAAAACTAGAGAAAAATAAAAGTTTGAAATAATTAAGAGTGCAAAAGAGTTCACTTACGCGTGTAGATTGGTTATTTTTAATTATTGTTATGGGAAGCCCCTTTGGATATTAAAGAAGTGCCTATCTGGTGAACACACAACACTCTCTGATATGAATGATATATGGATGTCGTAACCGTAAAGTATATGTTAAAAATGGTTACAGTGTTACACGTAGGTCTTTTATCAGGTAATAAAAAAGTTATAGCATTGATTAATTAAAGTCTTAATTGGTATTTAATTAGTAAATTTTCAAGCTACGCAAAACGACAATACCAGATCTACTCTGCACGTTCAAAAATAGCTCGTGACAAAATGAAACGTAATCGATTTCTCAATTAGTGTATCTTCGTTTTTCCTGTTGCTACGTTTTATTGCGGGACTGGAAATTTAAAATAATTGCCCTATAAAATTTTTGTGTTATTTCAATTGGCTCGTTAGACATTTGAAAGTGGTAATCAAGTGCAGGAGTAAAAATAAGAAAAATTGTGGACGCTGGCAAAAGAACAAAGATTGTCTTCAATGGTACTTGCTTTAATCATATCAAGCAGTGTTCTTGACAGGTAACTCAATTATTGGTCTCATCAAAGACTCAGCAGATTCTCTACTTGACTGGGGCTTTCTAACATGACTGTTATAACCAATGTTGGAGATAATTGTTCTTTTTATTGCTTTCCAACATGAAAAATATCCCACCGGTTTTCGACTGTAATTTGCAGTGAACAGCACATTGGAAGTGATATACTACTAGTAAAACGTTTCCTAATAATGGGCGAGTAAATGAAAGTATTGAAAAAAAAGAAATATCAGATAAATTCTGGTTTGAATAAAGGCAAAGTAGAGAATAAGAAAAAACGATAAAATAGAAGAGGAAAAAAAAGCAATCAAAATTCCAGCTGTGTTTTGTCTCACTTGGTGGCCATGTTTGATGAGAATGTACAGCAGGTAGACTAGAAAAATGTATAGATTTTCCATTTCAACACTATGGTAGCCTAAAACTCTCTGTAATAACAATCTTCATAACAGGAAGTGAGCCATTTTTATTTTTATGTTTACATTTTATCAAAATGTTTAGTCAATAAAATTTCTATGGTGATTTGTATTGTCCATTAATAATATTGACGTCATTTTGTGGTTGTCCTATTTCCCAAGAGGTCAGTTTGTGAGCTTGAATCCAGGGGGTCAATATTTTTCTCCTTGTTCCTCACCAGAGAATGCTACTTCTTGTTCTAGAGCTCGTAAATGCCATCTTGAGCTGATTTACGGCTCAAGACACAAGAAAAGAAGTTTGAAAATGGCAATATCACCGGATTTTCCGAGACAACTGCTTAAGTTTTTAAAATTATTGATATAAATTAGATTTTGGCCGACGCGTAGCACTTCTTTTGTGAACGCCTGTCTCTCATAATAAGCATGTGGCAAATTGCCAATGAGAAATTTTTAATATCATTAGTTTAAGAAATGATCATACTTGAAGGTAAGAAAAAAATTTGTTTTAATGAGGGATTAAACTCTTGGTAGGTGAAGGAGCTTTCCTAAGCCTTTGAAATCTTTTGAAATAATCCCACTTGTAGGGGGTATTGACTTGTGAAAGAGAGGGTAACTTTTCTTTCATTTTTATCTGAAAACTTCGGTTCTTACTGAGGTTAACGACTTGCACAATCCTTTTAAAAGAAACTTTGAAAAATTTAGAAACATTAATCCGAAACTATATTTTTCCCCTTACAGGTCGAAATGAGAACGAAACCCATGTGGTGACATCTAGTGCCAAAAACATGAAAATCACCAAGTGTTATTGCAATCAACGAAACAGATAAAATAATTATTTTTATGACATTTAACAGCTGCCTTTATATTTTTGTGATTTGTTTGTAAAGAAGAGAAAAATATTCTTAAAATGTCAATAGTAAGCAATCAAAGACACGTGATGACACACTTTCATCACTAATATTAACTATCAACATGCATAACCATTCCGAAGACTGGATCTGGAACAACAACAACAACAACAACACAATAAGTCAGAATTTTACATCACCACCTTATTCATACGATTTACCAGATGCAGAATACGCCGAATTTCGGGACACGGTTCGTTTTTGGATTCAAAGGGTATTAGTCCCCATTACAGTCATTATTGGCGTAGTGGGGAATTCGGTGACCATTGTGGTACTTACTAGACGTCGAATGAGATCTTCCACTCATTTATATCTAACAGCTTTAGCTACATCGGATTTATTTTACTTGATTTTCAACTTTACACTATCTCTTATTCATTACCCGAGTACTAGAACTTATACTTATATTGAATATTATGGATACGGACATATGTTGACAGATGCGTGTAGCAATACTTCAGTTTGGCTCACAGTTTCCTTCACACTCGAGCGATATATTGCTGTATGTCATCCAATTAGAGGCAAAGTGATCTGTACGGAGTCGAGAGCAAAGTTTGTCATTGTTGGCGTGTTTCTTTTCTGTTTCATCAGTACTTTACCAACGCCTTTCGAATACGCAGTGGAGACGACAATAGACAGAGATACGAACGAGACGTTATACGTTATAGGGTTTTCAGCGTTAGGCGAAGATGGCACTTACCAGATAGTTTATTACTGGTTCACCACAATTTGCTTCATTCTCGTTCCCCTCACGTTGATTGCTGTGTTCAATTCATTCCTCATCCGTGCCGTTCATCATTCTAAGCAAGAAAGAAGGAGAATGACGTCCGTTAGAGGCGAACGGCAAGTGCAGTATTCCAGTCAAGAAACGAAAATAACCATCATGCTCATTGCTGTTGTTGTGCTTTTCCTATTGTGTCAAGTAAGTCATATTCTAATAAGGGTGGTTTACGCAATTTAATGTCATAAAGTGAAAATTACTTGCGTAAATCATTAAAATAATTCTTGAAAATGTTACTTACACACTTTAAGTAAAGAAATTTACATTGTTTTATTTATAATTAGAAAAATTAATTATATATATTTTTAGGTACCAACCAGTCTAATGCTCATCTATGGTACGATGACAGAAGACGGTCACCCGAATGAACAAGCCATTATTGTGAGCCTAAACAACATCTGCAACTTCTTAATGGCGATGAATGCGTCTTTCAATTTCGTCCTCTACTGCGCTTTCAGTGACAGATACCGTAAGACATTCTTTCTCACTTTTCTTCCTTGTTGGTATCATATACCATCACCAATACATTCGCAAAGCGTCTATTATAAGACAACAGTGACCGAAGGCGTAATGCTGAGTCGGTCTCCCAGTTGTCGTTCTCGCTCTCCGTCACAGAGATCTTTTCACCGGACTGGATCTAGTCGTCACAGCAGTATCCGTAGTCGGGGGCGAGGAAGCTTTCGAAATAATACCACGCGAGACTGTAGTTTAAGAGCTACTACTAAGCAAAATTATTTGACAGTCCCCAATGGTGGTGATACACCGAATTTAAGTCCAACTCCCACAAGTCCTTCTCCAGAGTCGCCTGTCACCCCAGAAGACTCCGGAAGTGGACACGGAGTGTCGACGTGCTTTCGCTTACCCAAGGGATCGCTAAAAATTCTTGGGAATGGGAAAAAAGAAGAAGAAGAAAATAAGACTCAGCCCATACCTCTTCAATGGACTACTGAACACATTACTTTACCTTCTGAACAGAAGGATAAATTGACTTGTTTGTGATATGTGATATAAATAAGGATTTTGTGAGTTGAGAAAAATAGTGAATTGTTGGTTCTATTTTTTGAAGCTCAACATGTTTCTTTTGGTTGTGATGCTCAAATGCAGAGAAGAGGTAAATTAATGGTACTGCCATATTTTTATTAGTTGATGATGTCTTAGGTGGGTTATATGGTTGATATTGTTAAGTTATTGTTTCCTTTAGATCCTTTAAGGTGGTATTATTACATAAAATATTAACATTATGTCATGTATCGTAGACCCGAATGGCATCCTTTATGAATTGGTCAATTTTATTATACTAAACATTTAATGGGTATTCATGGTGATTTTTGTCGTACTAAATAATCCTAAAACTCTTCTTATTTATCTTTCCCTGTATACAGCTTCTTAAACGTTAAAAATTGGTTGTTTTTGTTCCTTGTAGTTTGATTTTGTAAGTGCAGTTGCGATTAAATTCGTATTCTCTTAATTAAGTATATAATAAAATTAATTTTAATGTTCTCTAACTGTAAGATATATTTCTGTTAGCTGTAAAGGGCAAAGTTACACTGCATGTCATTTTAGCTTTCACCTGCATGAACCCAACCGAATCCAAAAGTTTATGCGGTGCGGAATCAATGTTTATTTTGATCTTAGAGAAACAAAGGTTACCGAATTAACTAATTGAGGACTGGAAAATTATAATTATTTTGAGAAGAACGCGCAAACCATGAATATCCAACGAATTTTACAATGTCGAGATGAAATCAGAAAGGAATACCTGTATAAAATACTATTTTTATCTCTCGACAAAAATAATTTAAAATGATTTTGTTGTGTTCAGGTTTGTGAATTGACACCACTTTGCTTAATTGGCTTATTTGAGGAATATTGTTGTAAGAAAACCTTGTAATTCTCGCTAGTTAAAAAAACACTCATCAGGAAAAGTTGTGATAAACAAGATTATGTAATCTATAGTTCTGACAGTTCTCTCCGTGTCAAGGTTATTCTGAATTGGTCAATTATTTTTTATATAAAGTACAGAAAGTGAATCACTGTGTCTGTTTAGAGTTGTTTACTTCTTGTTTTTCTTGTGTCACTGTTTCGTATAAAGGATTATTTCTGTATGACTATATAACCCATTAATTCAATATTAAATTATTCCTAACAAATATGGTTAATTATACGTGTTAAATATTTATCTTGTAAATGGATATTATGATGAAGAAGCAAATCAGTTGATGCTAAAAGGTTTTATTCAGGAAATACATAAACCTCGTGAAAATTTAATAGTCACAACCTTTCAAAAACTTGTCCTTGGTAGCGCCTTTACATTCTTTAAAATGGGGCCTGTTAAGAGTTAATAGCCTTAATGTTAAGACATCTAGCTAAAGTATTCAACCTACATGTCATCTAGCTCGTCAAAATGTTGCCGATCAGATAGACATATACCATCATTCTTGAGGTTGTCGTCTTTAAACTCTATAAAATAATTCAAAATTGAAGAAACCAAAACGTGCTACGTCATAAATGTTTTGGGTTCACATGTAGGTCAAATGATAAGTTCTAGTACACAGTCAACCAGTGACGTTGTGTACCCGTCTATTATCAAACAGGAGTTTAATTACCGTTACAGGTTCCTTTGCACGAATTTACGCTTTTTTTGTCACCGTTTATGCACAAATTGTAGTCGTCAATCTAAAAAAAATTCATATATGTATATTTATTTAAATTTTATGTGGAATTTAATTACACCAAATAAACCGAAGTAAGTTGTGCCGTGCTCGTCGGGTCCATGCTGAACATTTGGGTCCAATTTCGGAGAATTTTTTTTAGCCATGCAAATGACTGGGTAAATTATGGTATAAAATTTAATTCAACTGATTAAAAAAATCAAAAATATTACTTACATCTAGGTATGTTTAATCTTGAGAGTCCTTCTTCCAGAAGAATCTTAGCGATCTCGCACGGAGTAAATTTCTTTGCTGATACAAGGATGACCAGGAAAGATAGACAGAAAATGCTGAGCTGCATCTTGGTTTTCAAACAATGCTTAATTTGACTTTTCTTCAAACTGCAGTGCTTAAATAGAAGGTAAAAGATTGTTTCATGTTCGCATTGCGCAATGACAGAAAAAAATAGTAAGCAATTCTTCCAATATCGTTCTAAATTTCAAATTAATCCCAGCTGTTGGGGGTGTAGTGTTAAACAGAACGATAAGAAATAAACTAAATTTATAATTAGCTTTAAGGAGATTGTTCTTAAGGTTAATACATTCCTTTGTGGATAAGTTAGCAGCAATAGAAAAATGTATTATTTGGAATATTTTAAATGACCCTGGAATGCATAATAAACGCACTTTCCTTACCTCGGTTGATGCAAGATTTACGAACAGTTGAGGAAGAATTTGACTTGTAGAAGCTTTTTATTATAATCTAATCAATGCCTCAATCAGCAGCCCACATAAAAATTACCATTAAATAATGCAGTGCTAATTGAGGTGTTTACATAATTTTTATATTACTTTTAACTGCTTCACACGTACCATTTTCGATTTGGTTTTATTTTAAAAATTGGATACGGTGGCTTAATATTCAGTCATTACATTGCCAAGTGCCAAGTTTACGTGATTGTTCTATACATTCTTAATGCTTATTTAAATAAAATTAATTTGACTAGTATACAATACAGTTTAAAATAGTCTGATACTAAATTCATGTACCTCAACAACTGTCATGTTACATGTATATAGGCACATAAAAACGATCTAAGGTGTAAGAAATTTGAAACTATAAATTGCATATATAGTTTCAACTTCTTGTACATAAATTAGTAACTTCTTTCTTTTTCAGATTAATAACAAAAGGCGAGAAAGCAAGAATAATGTCCCGGTCTTCCACCCAATCTCTACTATGCTCCATGTTTAAAAAGACCTGTCGCACCAGGGCCAAGACTGAATCGAGACGTATAATAAACAATTCTGATGAACAACTCAAAATTTCGGTCATACTGCAATTATACATAATTCAAAGTGAGTTTAAATTGGGAAAAAAATGGAATTTTTACGCATTTATACTCAACAGTCTTGCATCAAACAATTTTCATTTCTGTCGCATCTCTTAGAGTTTATTTCTGGGCACATGCATAGTACAGACGGCCTAGGAGGAGTTCTTAAGAGTGAACCACTGTTGTGTGGCGCCCTCTTTTGGAATAAGTACATGAAGCGAAGATATGGACCAATGATGGCGTACTTAGGTTATTGCAGGTAAATATAAACGGTTTTTATCCAACGGTTTATACAACGTTATTTCAAAATTATAAACGGCACTGTTAATGAATAGACATACCGTAACCAACCATTAAGGTGTTCGACAATGACAAAATTTAGTATTACTGATTATGGATTCTTTAGAGTCATTCGTTTACATAGATGCTTCTGGAGAATTTAAAATATTCAAATCTGCTGTTAAACAACGAAATTCCCAAAGTAACAAAAAGAAGTTTACTGATATTATTGTCTGAATCTATGAATTCGTCTTCATTATGTAATTTTAAAGATTCTTTAAGAAAACGACTTCTGTTACTGACATTTCGAAGCAATAGAAGACGAAGCTACACTGCATGTCATTTTAGCATTCAGCTGCATGAACCACAGGCAGGTGGTTGATTAGAGGTTACAGAAGCGTACATTACATAATTTAACTAATTGAAGATAAGAAAATAATGATAATTTTTAGAGAAACACGAAAATCATAATTAATCTGCATGAAATAATATTGTTATTATCACCCAAAAAAATAAATAACTAAAACTAATTTTGTTGCGTTTAGGTTTGTTGATAGACACCAGTTTGCTAATTGACTGATTTCAGGATTATTGTTAGAAAATTTTACTCTAAAACCATGTAATTCTGGTTAGTTAAAAAGTTCATCAGGAAAAGTCGTAATTAACAAGATTAAATAATCTACCTCTGACAGCTGGCGCTCTCATCGCTGTCGAGGTTAGAAATAGCTACTCTGAAATTGGTCATTTTTTTTTGTTACAAAATACAGAAAATCAATCATTTTGTTCGTTTAAAGTGTTGTTTACTACTTATTTTTCCAGTATGTCACTGTTTCTTATAAATGATTATTTCTATCTCTCATTTACTATGTTTACATGCACACTTTTACTCGTATTATCTTGAGGGTTTTGGATAATACGAGTCAGTAAAACCACGAATTTTACTTAGTCCAGTATAATACGAGTGGTGATAATTCATTCGCAAGGGGTTGCTTAAAACGATACAATTCAGTCAATATTAAATTATCCCTAACAAAGTTTAGTTAATTAAACGTGTTTGATGCTAAGAGGTTTTATTCAATGCAAATGACATACACAAATCTCGTGAAAACGTAGAAACATTTTAATAATCACAATCTCCTAACATTTCATCTTCATCAGCGTCTTCACATTCTCTGAAATGGGGCCTGCAAGAAAAATTGATACATTAAGTAATAATAGACATCAGTCTAGCATATTAAACTTACAAGGCATAAAACCTATCCCAAAACTGAAAATCATTCAAACATCCGCCATCATTGGAAAGGTTGTCATCTAGAAGCTCTGTAAAATAATTCAATATTCAAGAAAACCCAAACGTCTTGTTGAGAAATATTTAAGGATTAAATACCATCACAAAATAATTCGCATTTTTTATGACGACCTAAACCCGATTTATCACGGTTTTGGCAGTAAGCGTAGTCATTGAACTGAAAAAATTGCATAATATTTTTAATTATTTTTTTTATTCACATGTGGAGTTTATCTTACACCAAATAAACCGAAGTTGTCAGCACCCATCAGATCAAATTTATGTATAACATTTGGGTCCAAATTGGGAGAATTCTTTCTAGCCATGCAGATGACTGGGTAAATTATGGTATAGTGTTTATTACAAATATTCAATAAAAAATATTACTTACGCATAGGCATATTTGTTTTTTTGATTCCTTTTTCAAGAAGAGCTTTAGCGATCTCGCATGGTGTAAATTCCTTTGCTGATGCAAAGACGAACAGAAATGATAAACAGAAAATGCTGAGCTGCATCTTGGTTTTTCAATTGACGCCTTAATTGACTTTTCTTCAAAATATCCTGCTTAAATAGAAGGTGAGTAACTGTTTCACGTTCGCATCACGTCAAGGTAAAAAAAAGGGGGTATAAAAAATTTCGTTAGCAGTGTGTAAACAAAAAAAAAAAACGATCGTTGCAGCCCATAGGTTCATTTGAAGTGCCCATTTGAGAAACACTTTTTCCTGACTCTTCATTGGAGTAAAGATTATACTATTTTCTTTTTTTAAAAAAGTTAAAATTTTATCACCTGCCCTTGAATTTCGATGTCATTTTGGCTTTGACAGTAAATGAATTCCAAAAAGCGGTTTTTCTTGTGCTTTTTTGTTCCTGAAATTGACATTACCTTTACCAGAAATGTTGTGATGCATCCTTTGTAAAAGTCGAACTGTCCATTAGTTTAACGATAACCCTTACATTTGAAACATTTGGCTGAAGGTTTTGCCCAAAAGGAAAATGGTAATTGGAAAAAAAAAATTAAGTAGCGTACAGTTTGAAAAAAGTAAGTAGGACAGACCAATAAATTTTTTTGTAGAACCCTTACATCTATAATTAACAGAATATCCTACCATGCACTTTTTTAAAGAAGTGTGTGAGGTTGGTTTTAAGAGGGAGAAGGAGAGGTTAATATATAATTTGTCAAAAAAGGACACTTTTCTTATATTCTTATACCTGTTGTATAAAATTGAATATAAAAAGACTGCTTCAGTCTGAAATATTTTGCAAAACTGCCAACTTACCTTTAGAGAAAGTCGTGGGCGATTCGATGAGAAAATGAGTAGTTGCCAATAACAATACCTTTAAGTAAGTTCTGTTATTTCTTATCACAGGAAATATGTTGTCCTTTATTTTGTAAGGTTAAAGATGCTTCATTCAACGGATAAACTAATATCACAGGACATGTATTTCGATAAGA
>JAQGAS010000318.1:0-61383 GCA_034686365.1 Pachymerium ferrugineum | reverse complement strand
GTTCTAACAATGGTGGCGTGTCGGTAGTGAAATAAATCCACCTTTCAATACCGACGCGCCACCATTGTTAGAACTGCGGCCATTATTAAAACTACGGAAGCGACTTCGCCCCATTGCCGAATCTTGCCATAAGTAAGATTTTCCTAAAATTTTATTTCTCAGTTTGTAGGTTGCAAGGGCAATGAAGGATCCTACAAACGAAACGGCATTAAGCATAAAGCAGTGGTATGCAAGAAAATTTTAGGAATTCGTTCAAATTTTACTAGCCCGTAAATAACATACTGGTATGTTATTGTGAGGTGAGAATCAAACCAGAGGATGAGGGATGCCTTACGATTAAAAGTTCACCCATTCTGTAGCATGTGCAGTTATAATCTGAGTTATATTATAAAAATTAGGCGTGTCTTGCAAAGCATTTTTTAGGCTTAAAGCATGTCTTGTAAAAATCGCTTTGCTTTAAACAAGTTTGCAAAATGCGCACTGAAAATTTTTTTTTTCTTGCACAACTAATTCAACACCAATTTCCGATTTATCAAATTATTCTAATGATGCATATTGCACTAAACATAAAAAGATTACTTCAAGGCGAAAAACTGCAATTTCAGGGTGAAAAATTGCAATTTCAGCCTCTGAACTTCCAACCGGAAAGGAGATGTGGCTTGACGGTTGTGTAATTATAGCAATTGCAAGAACAATAAGCATTTTGTTACATTAAAAAAGAATTCATTATTACGTTTGGTTTATACTTTTTACTTGGAACTAGAACAAATTTTGATAATTATTAAGTAGTGCGTCATAAAAAAATATTTTACCCTTACTTCAAACCTACTATTAACACTCGCAATAAACTTCCAGGTAAAAAGTCATAAGTTTTAAGCCGGTAATGAAATCTTGGAAAACAATAATTACCGAAAAAGAAGTGCATACATCCAGTTGAATAATAAACCGCCAAAGCTAATAAATGTTGTATCTCATCTCCCAACTAATCTCAAATGTTAGTCTAGGATCGTAACACTAGTCGTTCAAATGAAATACATACAGTAACCTTTATAAACAATGCTACCCGCTTTTTTGTGAAGTGAACTGAGTCTTAACATAAATGCGGAGGTCATGTATGAAAGTTCACATTTTTAATTTGAGGTGAATGGGATGATATCATCTTCAAAGTATCAATTTAGATGATTTACCAATTTTTCTAAACGGCTTGTTGTATTTGACTTGGAATCTTACAATAAAAAATCAATTATCATGGACTGCATTGTTTAAATGCAAATCTTTTGCACAATCGCAAAACACTTAATTGAATCTCTTGAATTAAGTCGGTATTAGAGGACACAATTAATTACAACATTTATAGATTTTCCATAAGAGAATTAAGTATCACCCAATCAAAAATTGGAAAATTATAACCGCTTAACTTGTAACGCGCATTTACAGATGATAAGTTTAAAATATAATCTTGGTTACTTACCCCATTGATAATGACTCACTGAAACTACTTCTGTTCGCACATGTGTATCCTATCATTTTAACATTGGCATTTGCCTCTGGAAAAACCAATTCTTGCTTTTATACGCGCCTTTTTTCGCGCCATCAGGTCGCTAGGTCTTGAGCCAGGTTACAAGGTCAGGGGCGTTCGAAGAATTGAGCACCCAGTTCGGGATGAACTGAAACTGATGGGAGGCGGATCCTTCACAACTCTAGGAAAAAAAATATTTTAAATAAAAAGTAAATAGTTTTAATGGAGCGTTGAATTAAAATGATTGTTGCGTGATGATTAAATTTATTTCATCGGTCATTAGGAAAACGCGTTTGGCTTGTAATTTTTATTCGCTGGCCCCTTATCTTACTTATTGATACACGCTATTCCATTGTTTTCGTCTCCCACACAATACAATAGTTGCATCCTTTTTCAACTACTTTCCCATGTTATAGTCTCTCAAACTGTTTTTAATTGCGATCTTGACCCTTAGAATTTTTTTTTTATCCTTTCTTGGTAGTAAACGAGGATATGGAAATATACAAAAATATTTTTATAGACTTTTCCTGGTCTTCATTTTAATGTTTTAAGGAAAAGAAAGTAAACCGTAGAGTCTAAAATAAATTTTATCAAGTAAATTTTATTTTATCAGAAGTAAATAAACTTTTGTCATTGTGTATGTAAGCACCGTCCCAATAAAAACGCACTAAACAGTATAATCAAAAAGTATAAACCCTGTCATTTCTATTGTAGGTTTGATTTTCTATTTTTGAAATAAAATTATTACATTACTACAATTACAAATACGACTTGAGTGGGTCGTTAATAAAATCAGTGGTATTTTTTTTATAATTGTAATAAATTTAATCTTAATTCAAAATAAGTATAATAAAATATATGAAATATGAACCTCATCTGGTTAAATGACTGCACTATCAGGCAAATTTATTAAAACAATTTAGTGGCTGTGTTGAAAAATTGCTCATGTAAAAGAAGTACCCATTATAAGATTCACATTTGGCTAGTATTTAGAAATCAATTGAAAACTGAGTAGGCTTATGAGTTTTACAAAATCTGAAGTCGCCCTAATATTATTCTTTTTGTGTGGAGCAGCATGTATAATGGCTGTACAGGTTGTAAAACTCATCCAGACTGCAGGTAAGTTCAACTGCTCAAAGCTGCTTGGGTGAGTTTTACTCCCTGTGACGTCATCCCTGTGGAAATTTCCCATCACAAATTGAGACCTATGAACCTGATCGGTTTTATTAGAAAATTGCTCAATTTTCCATCAAACCAATGGGAATTAACTAATTTTTCAACCTAACCAAGCGCAAAAACCAACTTATCCATGAAATTGATTCGTAATATTGTAGTATATACTGGAACTAAATTATAAAACTTTTCAAAAATTGATAAGGTTAATTACGGATTAAGGAATTATGCAGTCATTAAATCCCTAAAAGGAAACATCAGCCTAAATAATTCAAATTTTATTTTGCATCAATAAACTAATTCTTCCGTCATTTAATCTAAAGACAATTGTCCAAAACACTGCAGTAATATAAAAAAAGAATTACCCTATGCATAGCCAACCATAAATTATACTTTGTTTTGGCAAATTAAACCCATTTTCCAATAAACTCATTAACACTTCCTGACCTGACCCTAATTGAGGATTGCAAAGCTTCACTATTCACCTAAGGATAAAGAGGATGTAACCATTATAATTACACTAAAAAAATTAGGTTACACAGTAACCAAATATGATTTTTATAAAATAAAAACACACCCAGACTATAACCAATGTGTGTCAACAAATCTGTGAAACTTAAAGTTAAAAATATGCATTGAAATTCAAGGTAATGTTGAAAAAAAAATCAAAGGGCCTTAGGGCTGCAATGTCTGAACTTGATGATTTAAAACTTCCTGATTTGGATTTAGACCACTGGTCAGAATACGGGTAAAACACTCATGGAATGGCAATTTCTTGATATGTATTTAAGATCATTTAAAATATCCCTTCAAATTTATGACTTTTATAAGTGAATGTCCTTGAAATTTTAATACAACTTCCTGAAAACGCTATAAATGACAATGAACTTTACTTCCTGATTGCTTCTTTCTTAAGATGAGTCCAGTGACCGATCTTCATGACTGACCATATAGTTTTGATGGAATTATTTTACTTTTTCTTGGATGAGAAAGTTAATTTTTAAATTTTATTGGTCCACTCTTTTTATTCTATTTTAATTTCTTCAGAAAAACTTGTAAGTGAAAAATAAAAATTAGAATGAGATGCAGTAAAAATTATTTGGTTATTGCCATAATCAGGAACTGTTTAGTGTTTCCCCCATGCATTAAAGCGTAAAAATAATTTGGACAGGGAGTAACTGTAGAAAGTGAAATTTCACCGCATTTGACAAAGTTTACTTGCAAGGATCTCAACTGGCTTGTCTAATATGCCTCAACAAAAAAGGGAGAAAAGTGAAATTTTTGTCATGTGAGTATACATTTTTCAAACATATAATAGGTATAAAAATTTAAACGTTCCAATATTGTGTTTTAAACATAACGAAATACGAAAATATCTCTGACTTACGGCGTGTTATGTATAATTGTTGGGGTATCTTGGTTGGGGTGAATAACTTAAAAAAATCAATTTACAGCAATTTCTAACTGCAATTTCCTCAACTAAAAATTGGATTGATGACACCAAGTTTCAAACTATCCAAACTAAATACTTAAACAGGAAGTAACTGAAATGTTTGTTTGTTAAAAATGCTTTTATACACAGCAACAATACAGGAATTACAGTCAGCAGTTTCAAAATTAATTAAAATATCGAAGTTCACCACTATTCTTTCAAACTGGATCCACGGTCTAATAACAATAATTACGTAGATTTTGCATGAAAATGTTGTGTAACATCTACGCCTTTACATAATTGCATAGAACAAATCAACTGGGTAACAACAAAAGGTCATCATTGATAATCAATTTTCTTTCTTTTTTTCTTTTAAATATTATAAACCTGTAGAAAATGAAGGCAAAAAACTATTACTCAGCAAATACCTCCACCCTAAATAACATGAATAACAAGCATTTGATTTTTTTTTTTTTTTAAAGAAAAGTAGGCTGCTCTTCTTCCGGGTTAATAGAAATAATTTTTACATATTGTGAGAGAATTTTTTTTACTTTTAGATGAAAATCTTAAGGAAGAGAACTGTTTGAGTAAACTTGACCTAGAAATTGACTAAAATTCTCATTATTATAGTATTCATTATTTATGATGTCAGTGTGATTTAATGTTGTTAGAGAAGTGCTGAGAATATTTTTTCTTTTGCTTTTATTTCAATATGCGGTTTGTTATAAAGAGAAAGAAAAAATGGTCGAGTTAAAAAAATTATTTTGTAGTGTGAACTTTTAAGAAAAAGGTAGACTTTGTATGGTTTGCATTCCACCAATAAAACTAGGTGACAATAATTGCAACACCATTCAAGTATGGAAAAATTTGCACTTTGTGCAAAAAACTAAAAAACTCACTGCCAAGTGATTATGGGTTTGATGATCATTTAAGACTACTGCTTAAAAAATATCAAGTAACATTAAACTTTTTGAGTTCATGCTATCCTTCAATTAAATTTTTTAATTTTTAAAACAGGTTGTCTTTGTATCGCAGTTCTTGTTTGTTCTGTAATATGAAATTTTTAGTTTTTTCAATTTGTTGACATTCTAAATATCCTGTTTTTCTTTCTTTGTTTAGCTCGGTAAGTGGGCGGGGGGAGGGGGTTTAATGAGCCAAAATATTTTGCATTAAATCCAAGGAAATAGTTTTTCGTGTACCATTTAAAAAAATTAAATTTTTTTTTTTCTTGGCTTATACCGCAGTACTGACTAATTTCTGGAAGGTATTCTTTGACCAATACAAACTAACCTAAAGAACCTTCCCTGATCATGGTGGTTTTCTTTTGCTATGTAATAGTAAATATTTAATTCCCTTTTCTAAAATATTTGTTAATTATTATAGACTACATACACTCCACATTTTAATATGCATTGACTTTTCCTGAAGCGATTGCTTGAAATTGCAGTATACCTATCCATACAAATTATCTTAGCATTCTGCTCACAAATGAAATAAGTTGTACTATCTCCAGGGTTTGTTCTTTGGTACATTATTAACAACTAAGGTCAAGTAGGTGAAATTGTTCAATGTCATAACTAGGAAATTATTTTTAAAAAATAAAAGATTTGAATCATCCACTGAATCTTAAACAGCAAAAATTTATCATTCGCCAAATAAAAAAAAAAGCTAAATTACACAAACACGACTCTGTATATTTTTGGTCTAATTACCATTTTATAAATCCCTGGTAAATTACTACCAATCTCATTTGCATCGAATGTAGAGCACGGATTTTGGTTATTAATTTTATAGTTAAAATTATAGTTCATGTTCATGCTAATAAGCTTTATTTTAAATGGAACATTTGATGTAACCTCTCCCTGACCACAGGGGAAGTTTTAAAAAATGTTAAAAAAAAATCAGTTCAATTCAAGACGTCAAGAAATTAAATGTTAAGTCAAGAAAAACATTAGCAAAACTTTTGCAAAAATATTTTCAAGCAATGTCCACTTTTTTTTACAACAACTTTACAAATTTTCAGTATAATTTGCAGTACTTTACAGAAGTAAAATTATTACAGATTTTTTTTATTTAGGGAGACTTGATCAGTTGTGTATTTTATATCTGAAATAACAGATTTAAAAAAAGTGAATTATATGATAGAATGGGTCGAGAGTTAATTTTTTAAGTAGTACAAAATCAGTTTTGTATTAATTACAAATATTGTGTGTGTATTTTTAACCTAATTTAAACGTGTAAATTCTTTAATAATAAAAATTGATATGTAACCCAATTGTCTATTACGCCGTTATACGAATTTTTTTTTTTTTTTTTTTTTAGAAATCGTATCTGATTAACTAAGAAGCTTAGCGAAATGATAATGCAATTTCAATCTTTTTTCCCAGTTGTTTTACTGACCTTGGTATGTATTTTTTTTTTTTTCAGAACTATAATTATTATTGATATTAAAATGTCGATTTAATTTTTTGTACAGGTACATCCGATATTGTCAACAGAAAAGTATGAAGGTAAAAGTAATCAGTTTAAATTAATTCTGATAATCTTATTTATTTTATCTGGTTTTCCCAATCGAAATTTTGCAAGTAAACGATCCCTTTTTTTGTACAAAACGTTTACAAAATTTACAAAACTTAAGTGTAAAGTTTTAAATTTTTTGCAAAATTTCGTCAAACGTAGAAAAATTGAAGGCGTGTTATGATTATTGAAGGGAAAAAAATAAGGCTTAAAGGAGAGAACTGGTATAGCTGTAAGTATACGTATTACAGTACTAATGAATTTGAAAATTTTGAAATAGACATTAAAAGTTTCTCTTCATTTTCGATCAAAAGTTCTGACATAACCAGATTTATATATTTCTCAGCCAAATGCATTATTAATCGTGCAATGATTTTATAAAATATAGCTGCACTCAAAACCTGTTACAATTGTCATAAAAAAGGCATAAAACTGGGAGGCAAATTAAGGTATTTGTAACAGTCGTAAATCTCCATTTAAAGTATCAATATCCATATATGAAAATTTTCCCCGTGGAAATGACTATTAACGAGTTTCTTGGAGATATTAAAATTATTTTTTTTTCATTTTTCACCTTTTCTTACATAAATTGCAAGCAAAAAAATTAAGCAGGATTTAGCTCAAAGGGTATGCAATCATTGTCTAGTGAATTAAAAAAAAAGACTTCATTCGGAATTGAAAGCAAACAAAAAGTGTAATGAAAAATATAACAAACTGATTTGATGCCAACCGGTATTAGTGCTACTACTTTTTCATGTTAAAACCATAAATTTTAAACATTAACAAATTTTTTTACTAATAATTAAAAGGGCCTCAATTTGTAACTTTTTAAAATAATGTTATCAGTTAAAAAATCTTTATTTTACACTTGTTTAAGATTTTTACAAACCAGCAACCTTCAGGGAAAAAGAAGTAATGACTGAGGGGTAGGAAGTAATGACACACTTTAAAAATTTGCATTTGACCGCAACTGGTTTTCATTATAAAACAATAAACTTCTCTTATACGTATAACGAATAAACCTTAAGCTGAATTGCCAGCTGAAATTAAATTTCAGTTTAACTTAAGCGATATCAACAACTTGAAGTTACGACGTATATTTTTATAGAACCATAACACTGTTGCGTCATTGTTATAGAAATTGAAATCAAACACCTTTTAAAATCTGTAGAAATCAGTGGAAATTATTTCATTCTTTTTTGGCATTTTTAGTGACCAAATTGAAATGCACAGATGGTGACGGACAGGGACAAGGAGAAAAACTTTTGGCTAAAATTAGAAAGCCTGTGGGGTTTAGAGGTTATCCATACTTTGCGGATGACAGATCCATTAGACCAGCCACAGATCCCATTTGTCAAATCCGTCCTGACCCTAAAGACACCACAGGGCTTTACTATCGGCTTCTGATAACTGATTTCAAAAAGTGCGGAGTGGGTAACCAAAATGTAAGTTCAAAAGTTTAAAAAAAGTAGAGTGAAACTGTTTGTTAATTTGCTGGATTTATTACCTAGGGTTTTACGACGGTTAGAATTTGGTTTCCTACTTTGCCCGGTTTGGTATTGATGAGTGACCAAGAAGTGCTTTTAGTATGTCGAGCACCTCAAGCTACTGTCGTTGAAAATAGAGCTGCTGGAATTGCAGGAAGCATGTGAGTATGCACTTTGCATTTGATTCTGCCTAAAAAAAATTGAGCAGAGTTTTCGATAAATATAAACTCTGATCAGATAAGTATTGTTTATGCCGTTAGGGAAATAATACTGAAGAAATACTAGAAAATGCTTTTAAAATATTTGAAAGCAAATGAACATATTGATTGTTGATTCTTGCACAGTAAGAAAATTTCTGGACTGGCGTTATCAAGCTTGAAACAACATCTTTTTTGTTTCTTAAGTGCGAAATTAAAGTGGTAATAAATTTTTTTGAGTTTGACTCTCCAAAGTTCTGATGATTCATATAAGTTTACGACTGCTTTAACAGACGGCCTAAATCCTAAATTTGAAAAACATGTGGAAAAACCTTTAAAGACATGACATTCGATGTGTAATTTACAACAGGGAATCGCATGATACTGTATGGTTCATAATATGTGATATTTGATGCTAAACTGTTACATCAAACATAACACCAAAAAGTAATACATTTGAATCAATTTGTAGTTCTTGAGTTCATCACGGTCATTACTACAATACTTCATGGCCCATTTAGAATCATTAGTGTTCAATTATGGGTACAAGCAGTTATAAATAAAACATACAGGGGTTTCTGGTCAATCGATAATTACAGAATAGTATCAGAAATATAATGTAGAGGTTTCTGATTAAAGTTCATTATCATTATTGATCAGAATTTGTTCACAAGATAGACTTTTTTAATTATGGCAACAGTGCTATGGTTGCACAATTATAAAAAAAAAAATGATTGTAAAATATGACCACAAAAATGATTAATTTTTAAAGGAATAACTGAATAACTGAAGTCCTATAAACTAGCTTAGAAATTCAAAATCTAGAATCAAGCGTGATCAAAAATTCATTAAAAAATACAAAAAAATCTAAACCACCAAAAGTTGTATATCTAATTTGACTGAATGAAAAATTAGCAAATAGAACTGAAAAAGAGGTAAAGGAAGGGAGAAAAAACCCATTGCAATTCTCTTTACTGTTTTCCAAAATACAAAATTAATTTCTTGAGAAATTAATAAAAGGAACTCGCATTAAAAGGTTGAAGACGTGAAGAAATGAGTAGATGGATATATAAATAAGGGGTTATATTTATTAAAGAAGCAGCTATCTTTATAACTTCCTGGTAAAATTTTATTGACACAAAAAACTAGCTCAAAGTTGTTTATAGCATTTTTTTAAAGTTTTTTTCCTTTAACTTGTCCTTGTGCTTGTTTTTTGATTGAATGTAGTTATTAGGGTTCAGGTTGCAAATAAAAAGTTTATGAAACCATTTTGGGCAATGAGTCACACTTATGTCATGTAGTGTTTAAGCGTTTCAAAAAAGTAGTGTAATAAATGTTATTATTGGGCCATAATTTAAATCAAAATGACAAGTAGTTTGGGTTCAAAAAAATTGATTACTAATAATTTCCTTGTTAGTTGAAAGCATGATAACTATCAACTAATTATCCAAAGAAATTGGTAAATATTACACACAAAATGGCAATTTTCATGCACTAGAATATTTATAAATAAACCAAAACCGTTATAAGGTTATAATGAATGAGCTTTAACCTCATGAAAAAATTTGGAAAATATACTATAGTTGAAAGCATGATAACTATCAACTAATTATCCAAAGAAATTGGTAAATATTACACACAAAATGGCAATTTTTATGCACTAGAATATTTATAAATAAACCAAAACCGTTATAAGGTTATAATGAATGAGCTTTAACCTCATGAAAAAATTTGGAAAATATACTATAAAATGTATAATGTAAATCTAAAATTTCCAAAGTTTTTTATCACATTTCCCTTTAATTACTAATAACAATCACCGTCTTTGGTGGTCCATTAGGTGTTAAGCTTGTATAATTTTACCATCTAAAACTGCTTCTGGCAACGAATAATTTCAGCCGAATAGTTCAATACTTAACGTTATTTAATTTTTGTATCCCTAAATTTTAGCATAACGTGATCTTAACATTAGATATCATTTTTTTTTCTCCTAATCTTCAGCCCGGTTCAAGGTCGAGTTAGTGGAACAGTTGAAGAATCCGCCTCCAGACCAGAGTACGCTGTATCAGTTTATAGAGAAGCAAATTCGAGAAATGGTAATTTTGTAATGCCAGTTGATCAAGCTGTGCCCATTGGAACAAAACTCCAGTTACGAGCTTCTGTCAATACTGAATCAAGTATATTGAATTGTTCAAATTGTTTATCTCCCATATTAAATCCAATTTAAATTGCAGTTTGGAAATATGCGAAGTTAATGGAAGTTACAGTTTCAACTGATCCGAACAATGCGTATCAGCCAGGATTTATATTTCTGGTGCAAAAAGGGTAAGTAAGACATTATAAACTGCAAAACGTTTGGTTTTATTATGAAGAGATTTGAATAGCATTTCTTCTCCCAGTGGTTGAATTACCACGTTATATTCTATGCCGTACTATAATAAACTTATTTTAAATTAAAATGTGTAGGTGTAGAAACGCAGATTATCAAACAGTTGTTCCTAACCAGCCTCATAGAACTTCATCTTCAACTGGAGAAATTGCTTTAGAATTCGAAGCATTTTTATTGGAGACAATGGCACCCACCGACGTGTTATGGATTCACACAAAAATAAAGGCTTGTGTGAAATCAACTGATTGTGCCCCAGTAAGATAACTTAAACCCAAGTAATCCAATCTTAGTTAATTTACTTCTAAATTCAATAGGATCATTGTGAAATTTTCAGTTTAAATCTATTTCCAGAAGAAATTAATTAAGATTGATGATTTAAATTAAACTTGTAAGAAATTTGTATTATTTTACTATTACTATTTCCAGTCTAGGTGTTTGGATCTAACAGATCCAGTTGGATTTGGAAGGCGCAAGCGACGTGAAATTCCCAATAACACCACAGGACCTCAACCAGATATTAATTCCTCCGATGATAAAAACGACTTTAGCCAAAATATTGGGATTAAAATTATACCAGCAGGAGGTAAATCATTCGTATAAAATGGAGGGATAGCACAGACTGCACTATAGGTCATTTATTGCGAAGTTCTGACTGCACAAAACTGAATCTGTATCCACTAGTACATTCCCGACTAGTATGACATCGTGGTCAATTACGGAATGCTTAGCTTGGCGCGACAGTAACCAGGTCGCAACCCGTAACTTTTCAAGCGACTGGTCGTTCGAGTAACAATTTGCAAATAGTACTGCAACCTAAGTGATGTGCATGAATGCACATCTCTTAACAAAGATCTCAATTGATCGCTTAATTGTATGGGTACATCTGAGTTAGAGCCTATAAAAAGTAAAGGTTCTAGAAACTGGACTACCTAATCTACACTCACGTTCAACTCCATGAAACCAGAGCCTATTCTCTAAGCTATGTACAAGAATCTCTCTCTTAAATTAAGTATTAAAAACAGTAATGGGGAGTTAGTGCTGCATTTCTTTCAGCTATGATGTATGAGGATGTCTAGTGCATATGTTTTCTCAATGTGATAAATGACCGACATTGTCTACTATTTCATTAAGAGAACATACACTAAAGTGACAGCTGCATGTAAAACAGCAATACAAAGATAAAAGTTCACATACCTGTGCTCTTCAATCAGCTTATTAAAAAAAAATAGCTGGAATTCAAACTCCTTGTCACTGTTGCTTTAATATTGTTTCTTGTGATGAACTTCAGTTTCGCAGAATGAATAATTCTAATTAAAACTGTATTTTCGTTAACTTTTTTTTCAAATACTATTTACAGATTCACTCACCAACTTAAATATTCAGCCAAACTTTACACACTGCAACTTCCTTCTGGTAATTACAATTGTACTGTCTTCAATCCTTTTCACAGCCATTGTTACAGTCATTCTACTTGCATGCAGAGTACATTCATTACTTCAGGTAATCAAACAAAATTTGTACTAATTTCGATTATGAATATATGAAAAAAATGTATTATAGAATGAGAAAAAGCTTGAAGGAATTGGAGGTTTAGCCACATCTCAGTGGCATTTTTCAAGTCGGCCATTGCCAAGTAGAGTAAGGTTCCCTTCATGATAAAAGTACAACAACCAAAACAACTTGCAACCACTATGGATGCACCATTGAAGCCACTAAAAAAAGCTATCATTTCTTAATAGTCTTTTATAACAAACATTTTTTTTGGATCTTTACATATTGCAGTTCATTTGTAAAATATTTTCATGCGTTTTTATACCATTTATATAATTAAAATGTGCAACAATATCAACAAAAATTATGCACTAATTTAGATCCTATGTATTTTATAACTTCAATGTAAAAGGGCATTAATTTTAAATTATTGACAATAAGTCACATTTGTAGCTGCAAACAAATATTTCACACATTTGCATATAAAATATGTTTGTTTTAAAAAGTGTTCGCATGTAATTAATATTTTAGAAGGAAAAAAATACTTTAAAAGAAGACATGATTAGTTATTTAGATATTTTTGAAAGTTAGTCGTTGTTAATATAATTTAATACTTTTAATTGGTAATTTGATTGCAGTTCTCTTTTGACTTGATGAATGCATCGTATGCTGCAATTTCTTTTTTCTCTTTGGTGTCATTACGATTTTCGAATTCTAATCTGTGTTCTATGATTCGGTCAACAATCTTTTGGGTAGTCATATCGTTACCACTGTCAATGGTCTTGAATTTTTCCATTGCCTTGGGCACCTAGAACAATAGTTTTTAGTTGACAATTTGCTAACATATCAATGTCATAACTTAGCTTTTAAATCACTATACCTAGAAATTTGTCTTAATTGCAACAAGCAATAAACAGTATTGGAGCTTATGTGCATAAATAAAAATTGGGCAATCCACAATACTTTTACAGTGTAACACTGTTGTGGGTTATGGTTTAGCAACAAAGTGAACGTCGATAACATTTACATTTTTGTGAGAATTTTTAAATGGCAGCACCCAGAAAATACGCCCGCTTCGCCAGCAGCATAATCTACATCCCGGTATTTTTTTTGTATCACTGTTCTAGCGAAGCAGCTCACCCCTTTTGTACTATGAGCACAGTAGGCGTGAGCTTAAACTACAGCTCTGTTATCTAGAAACAAGTGCGTATATAAGATCGAAAATCTTATACATCCTTGCTAGAAACTAGTCTTGTGTCTAAAACTATAGTTTTCATTTAACAATTACAGAGATTCAGCAAATTATGTTACATCAGTTATCAGGTGGAGAATGTGATTACTAAAATAGGAGCATACTGGTGTAATAAGGTACAAAGGACTGTTTTAAAGGCAGTTCTTTTACTCTTTTCTTCTTGGTGGAGCATTTCAAATATCTTTCTAGCTTTACTTTATAAAAAATGTTGAAATTTTAAAAAAACTAACAAAAACTAATTACCGCCGGGAAGGGAAGTGGAAGGAACTAGGAAGGATGGAAAGAGACCTTAAAAGATGGAAACCTGAACATTTAGGGAATGTACAGTATGCCATGTGGTACATACTCAAAAGCCCCTATTTACTCCTTTGCTGTCACATAGCAAAACTCCAGATTTGGTGCACATCAACTCTAATTTTGATAAACTTTAACTCAGTGTAAAGTGTAATTACGTCCTGTGAGGATTAATTAATCTGTCAAAGGATTATGTGTAACTGTGATATGCACATAGAGTAATGTTGCTATTTAATCGGAATTACTTTGTTCTGAAATTGGAGTTGAAGACATAATCAAAACGAGTTGCTCATCAAGCAATACAAACTCCTAAAAAGGAGTAAATTGGAGACTTTTTTTAAGTGTACAAATTTCAATAAACAATTGGTTGTTTACTTCAGCACGACTTTTAATTTAATGATACGATTAAATTAAAAGCATTTTACTTATTTGGAGATTTTGTTTAAAAAAAACATAAAACTAAACTTGGTCAAAAATTTGTTAAAAAATGACAGTTCTTCTAATTGTAAATTTTACACTTTCCTTGTTTAAGTGTGTCACATAAACCCAAATTATTTTGTTGTGGTTAGACATTAGGTAGTAGATAACGTATAATTTAGCATTATACTTACTGCCCAAAGACTATCGATCATCCGGCATATAAAAAAAAAAAACGCTCACTTTTATACTAGCGTCGTTAAGCTCTTGGCTAATGAAATAATGGTCAATGCTCTCAACTAGTCATAGCACAGATAACTAAATTACCGTTTGGGCTTTGATCGGAGTGTTTATGATCGCCCAAACGCCTTAACGGTGATTAAGTTCTCTTCGTTGTGTCTGGCTAAGAGTCTTGATGTCCTGGCCATTGAGAGCTCAACAATACCCTAGTGGTCCGGTGATCCACTATAAAAGTGAGCGTTCTTGTATTGGCAAAATCATCGATATTCTTTGCCTACTCCTCAATTGTATTAGAATAATCTTTAGATTATTTTGCAAGTGTAAAACATAATGCATACGTAATAAACAATTAAACGTACTTCGTATGGATCATTGTCTTGTTCATCACACATGACCGGTGTTATTCCATGGCACACCAAACCAATCTGACAATGTAAAAGCAATATAAGTTTAATCAAATTAATTGCTTAATAATTCGCACGCTTGAAACCTTAAAATGATCCATTAAATCTTTGGTTACTGAATATGGAGCCCCAATAACAACTTCACTGACATACTGGCAATAAAATATTGTATAATAAAAATGTAATTTACGTAGGCGTATTGTTCACTTTTACCTTGCAAGCTAGAACGCTCAAAACACGTTCATGTAGATTCATAATTGGATAATTTCTGCCTTTATATCGATTAACGACCTAAGATAAATAAATTGTCTCAATCTATGTTAAGTTATTTTGAATTACAAACTTTACTGAGTCAGTATGAAGACCAACAATGAGGTAATCGCCTTCTTCTCGAGCTTTTTCCAGAAAGTCTAAGTGGCCCACATCTAAAAAACGTATAGGAAAACTAATACTAATATGAAAAATGTGACTACTTTGTTCCAAAGATTTTAACACAACTTAAAAAAAGTTTTAACAAACAATAAGCTCCTCATTTTAGGCAGTGTAAAACGGGACAACTGCAAGTAATATCATCGTTTATAGAGAAGGATTTGAAAGGGGGTTCTTATATTGCGTAACAACTTCTCAGTTGTCACTGCCTAATATTTAAACGTGACAGGCGTTTAGTAAAAAAACAGTTATTTTACTTCAAATTATAGCCAGTGCAATGGACACTGCAAAAAATTCGGTCTAATATAACGCACCACACCAAGGATGTATATAAGACCACACGTTTGAAAAACTTTAATGTAATAAACTCAATATATAAACAAAATGAGCTCGTCCATGCGTGCTATAAAAATATGTAATTTTTAAAGGTGTAGTGATGTGAAAAGATTCCCCGACCGATTTTAAAAACTTTCAAGATAAAAAGATAATTTTGTTCATTTAGCTAAAATAATTTTTTTTTATAGATTTTAAGAAAGTGCCTTCAAAAAATAAAAAAATATAAGTTTAAAGATTTTAAAAGTTTTGAGGGTATCCTGATTATGCTGAAGCTTTAGTGCAAAATAACAAAATTAAGGATACGAAATAAATCAAACGCTCCGGCAACATAAACGACGAAATCGTTTGGCTTTGGATCTTTGCCTTCGGCAAACTGCGTAATTTTTTGAGTTGTTGGTAAGAACTGAGACATTCCTGTCCAAGGACTGTGTGTCGAAGGATCCTGCGAAGTTGAACTTCGTAATTAAAAAATAATTTAAAGCAACTTAATAACTTACTGTGCTCAAATTTCCGGATTGTTCTCTGTCAATGCCATATTCTTGGTCCCCTTGCAACAAATGTTGCTTGGTCATTAACAACATTCTGAAAAAAATTCAAGAATTTACAAATACAAGAAATTAAAAATTTTTAATATTGGAATTACCTTCCAACTAAATCTGTTGTTGATATCCCTGCAGTTCGTTTCACTTCCCTATAGTGTTAAAATAATGAATTATTTCTATTGAAATTTTCCAAATGTAAATCAAAAACAAAAACAAAGAAGTGAAACGTGAGAAATGAAAGAAAAGCTCGACAACAAATAGAAAGCAAAATAAAAAATTAGGTCCCAAGCCATTACAAAAATATAAATTATGAAATGTATAAAAATAAAAAAAGGGTTTAAGTTGGCTGCTGCAGCTTCTTACTTATATCGGTTGGCCATCTTCACGTATCGATACGTGTCATTTCCTTGAGCATCCATCGTCAGATCATCTTCAGGGAATAAAGGGACAAAAAAAAAAACAAATAGGGCATGACACAAGTGATAAATATATAAACTTTGACTGTTAAATTAAATGATAAAACATATTTGTTAAATTACGTTGAACGGTTATGCTTAATTCTTTGACTGATGTTTTCAAGTTTTCTAAACATTCAATCGAAAGAGAGGCAAGCTCTCAGTTCTAAATACTAAAGTAGCTTTAAAAAATGTTTACTCAATATTGTATCGTATCTGTTCATGAAATGATACCAATATTGAATAAATAATTATTTTGAGCATGTACTTTATGAATCATTCAGTTTTGATTGACATCCACTACTCCAAAAAATTATGGCCTTTCAGATGGCTTGTAACACATTAAATAAAAGCCATTGACTTGCACCGAATCAGGGGATCACTTCTCTGCAGTAACCTCACTCATTCAGTATCAAGTTCACACCGGTAGACCCACCCAGTAGACACACCGGAGCCAATACCTCAGACTTTTAAATGTGTAGTTTAAAAATTTATCAAACTAAAAAAACCAGGATAAGTATTAAGCCATAGCTTGAAAACAATTCTCAATAAAACCACATCACTTTACATTTACGGGTAGTCACTTCTCACAGAAACAAAGGTTAATCTTTGGTAATATAAGTCGTACAATATTATTTTGCCCGGACACAAGTTTTTATTGAACTAAGGTTCGTGTAAAATCATGTGAGGACTGAAATACATCAAAATTGTCCATTCACGAGCAATAAATTGATATAAAAATAATTGTCCCTAACGTCAAAGATAAGTGAATATCACTAATACAAGTAACACTTATTCTTGACATCACTTATACTAACGATTTCAAATTCCATTTATCAAACGCGAGATGAGGACTTGTATTACACCAACCGAGATATTAAGCATAACCGTCTGCACAATGTTAAAGACTAAGGTTGTTTTCTATCATTCTTTCTTCGTTTTAATTATGTATTTTGTATCTAGTCGTTGTGCAAAAAAAGTGAAAACGCAAACTAAAATTCAGACCAGCAAAATAAAAATAACGTAATTGCACGGAATTAAATAAAAGCAACTGAATCTGTAGGGTAGACAGAGATACATGATCAAATCTCAAATCTGCACTTACTTATATCTTCCTGCAGATTTCACTTTGTGATATGTATCCACGCCATTGGAAGTCATGGTGATATCATCTAAAGTATTGTAGAACATCTCTCATTTTTTATTTAATTTAATATTTTATCCTTAGTCAGGAGTCATTTTATTCTAACATTTTACCCGACGAAATCACCATCACGTACACTATCCTGACACTATATTTTTTAAGTTCTAACCTTAACGTAACTTACCACCATGAACGCAATAGTCACAATTGTGTTTGTCGAGAGTTTCTACAGTCGTAACGTAAGGTGCACCTTCCACTACCTGCAAAAAATTCATTCATCTAGTTGAATTAAAAACTTTTCTACAATAGCAAGAACTTTTACTTCTTGCTAATTTATTGATATTATAACTCATAGAATCAGTGGCTGGGCGGGCCACTTTAATCTGCAGGGTTGGGGTACCCTGTAGAATACTTCTGGTGAATTTCCAGATGAGTTTTGAAGGTCGAATGATGTTTCAGGTTTGTCCTGACCTAACCATTAAGCATAATGTTAAACATCGACGGAAAATATCTTTTTTTTTTTTTTTTTCTTTTAGTTAGGTTAGATCGAACGTGAAACGTCATTCGGCCATCAAAACTGAACTGGAAATACTCTGGAAAAAAACCTGTAGATTAAAGTGACTCATGGCAAGGTATATTTTCCTGCACTTTTAACTGATTTTTGTTTTTAACATTAAGCAGTCCAGGTATTCTCCCAGAAATAGACACTGTTCCACTCATTTTGATTGTCATTTCAGTCAGACCTCTCTTTTATAATATAAAATGTTAAATTTTTCTATTAGCCTATCTGTATTATCTGTATTTCTATTACTATCTGTATTATAAAACCTCATCTTACTTTTTGTGATTTCTGCTGTTTAATAGATAACAGCATATCTTTAAAAAGATATATTAAATTTCATACAACACATTTACTCTCACGAAATAACCTTAAATTTATTCAATTTTATTACCTCATCGACCCATTTAATCGCACGGACCATTTTATATCGTTCTTGTTCGGTAAAAACAGGCGGCCCTTTATGTTTCGCGATTTCATCTGGCAGAATATTCAATTGAATATAAACCACCCAATAATTTCTTAAAAATTACAATACACTACCATCTGTATGCACACCAACGACGAGACGATCTCCCAAAGCTTTCGCCTGTCTCAGGGAATTCGCATGGCCAAAATGGACCATGTCATAACTGAGAGAAATTATATCGGTAGAAATTTGTATCATATTTTTAAAAGAATTCAAAATTTTTACCAGCCGTCACACCAAACACGAACTTGTTTCTTCTTTTTAGTTTTAGATGAATCGTCATCTGACAACGATCCTGGTTTCGATTCAGTAAGTAATTTTAAATTTCTTTCATATGTACGAACTTTAGAGTCTTTGCACTGTTTATCTATTTCTGTAAAATCATCAGATGGAGACGCCATTTCAATCGCATGGAAAAGGAAAGTAATGTGCGAAGGGAGTAGACACGCCTTTTAAGATGACGTCAGACAAGATAAGAGCGCCATCCAGTATCATTTAATATAAACATATTTATTTTTCTCTCTAAGTAGTTTTAAGTTTTTTAATTGGTCTAAAACGTTTTTGAACCTTTCCAAATCCTTCGTCGAATCTTCGGACTTGATTTTTATCTTTCGGGGGGCTATAAATAATTTATTAATATTTTAAATATATAAATTTAAAAAGATTTACCCTTTTCTCCTATTGAATTTTTTGGCTAGTTTTGTATGATGATCCTAAAATTTAATTGAAATCACTTTATTAAAATTATTAAATAGCAAATTTTGTAAGTTATAAATTGTATTAAATATAACTACGATATTACATCAGAATTATCTTCCATCTGCGATTTTTTCATCTTTTTTTCTTCCATCAATTTTTTATAGTTAACATAATTATTTTTTGGAGGCTATAAAGCAGTAATAAAAAATTGAATTTAGATTACAAAATTTGTATTTTAAAATAATAAAAATTTAATACCTTCGCTCCCAATTTAATAGCTAACGCAACTTTAGCTTTTTCCTTTTTTTCCTTAATGAAACCGTCAATACCAAACTTTTGAATTTCATATCTGGCTTTATTAAAATTAAATCCTGATCGCTTATTTGTTTCCACAGGTGGTGAATCGATTTCTTCAGATTTAAAAATTTCTTCCTTCAAACCGTAAAATATAAAATTTATATTACATTGAAAAGAGTAGATTGTAATAATTCTAGATACTTTTATTTTCTTTTTTCGGCTTTCAAAGACAACGATTTCGACATTTTTTGCCGATTTCTTAACAGGTTTAATGCACGTGTTGGCTTTATCGAGTACAGAATTATCCACTTCTGTTTCGTCAATCAATTTCTTGAGCTCTAATAAATGCCTGTTGCTTTTCTTTGACATAATTGAATCTATAATAAAGTAAAAAATGAGAATGGATTTAAATATTCATGTAAATATTTCCCTTACTTAAGATATCGCACATGACCACCATTCAAGATGGCATGTTTACGTTTCGCCCTCTATTAGCTACATACTGAATTAGACTCTGTTTTGAAATCGTTAAGAGCAAGTCCACCCACTAGCGTCACACGTAGACAGAAAATGAATTTGAGCTGCCAATTACGGTGGCACTGAAGGGCCATCAATGAAAAAAATAAAAATAGAGAAAAAAAAAAAAAAAGGGGTTGTTTCAAAATATTTTTGTCCATTTTGTAACAACCGCCCCCCTTTTTTTTTTCACTATTTTTATTATTTTCATCGATGGACCTTCAGTGCCACCGTAGCCAATTGTAAATAATATTTTGCAAAGCGGAATCTCTCATCATTACAGCATGCCTTGGTTTTTCCATATTGGTTGAGGTGCATGTGCCCTTCGTGGCACTCAATTGATAACAGATGTCGAACGAAAAAAGAAAAGAAATAGTTGATGAGAGAGAAGTAAAAATGAACGAGACGAGCCAGACGAACCCCCGAAAATTGGATCTAGTCAATATAAAACCTCGAGGCACAATACCAAAACGAAGGTAAAAGAAAAAAAAAGTTTCTGCAAAGAAAATTTATTTTTAACTGTAAAATGTATTTTGTGTCCTGCATATACTTACAG
Source organism: Pachymerium ferrugineum (assembly GCA_034686365.1). Taxonomy (NCBI): domain Eukaryota; kingdom Metazoa; phylum Arthropoda; class Chilopoda; order Geophilomorpha; family Geophilidae; genus Pachymerium; species Pachymerium ferrugineum. The sequence goes on along the minus strand of JAQGAS010000318.1, from coordinate 40,569 downwards.
GTTGAAGCAAAAAATAAAATAAATATATAAATATGAAAAAAATGTAAAATAATTAAACGGTATATATAATTTCGTTTTTCATCTTTGCATAGGCAAGACGTGCTGAAATGGGACGGATGGGGTTATAGAGACACAGGGTTTGGAGTAAACCCAATACCAAACAGTAATGACGGTGGATCAGTGTATTTTAGTGGAGACAGGTAAATAGGACCCCAAGCCCCAGATTTAAGGCAAACGTAATGACATGTTCTTTAAAGAAATTGAAAATTAGCTAAGTAAATAGACATTGATAAATGTTTTTATCTGTTTATATTTCATAGTCTTATCTGGCAGATTTTTTTCATTTCATAATTTTTTTCTCATGCCTTCCCAACAGCATAATGTACCAAAAGACTATTATAGATAACTTCAAAAACAATTTTTCACATTATTATTATTGGATAAATTGTTTTTTCCTTTAAAATTCTGGTTTTATAAAATCAACCATTGAGTTCGTTATGCCATTGTGTAACAAAAAAGCGTCATCACCGATAGTGAATTTTTTTTCTCATGAGTAGGTTACATCCGCGGATGTTTTATTCAATATACTTTTCGAGGAGCATTCTGAAATCCCGGATGACAGGCCCACCAATTTTAACCCTGAAAAAATAAGAACAAATTATAATTAGTGTAATCTAATCCAGCAGTGTTTTATTATCATTAGTAAGGTTGCAATGACACCTTTTGTTACGTATGTTATAAGCGTTGCTCATCATATATCAACAATTGCTGCCATTGGTAAACACAAGCTAAACAAAGGATTTGCACAATCTTACTATTTTATGCTTGTATTACCACTGGCAACAATTGTTGGTATAAGTGTAACATAACAAAAGTGCTGTGCAAACTCACTACTTAGTCCATAAATATAGTTTAAGTGAAACTTCATACTTAACTCATCTGTGTATTGAAATAAGTAACCATCAATAACTTTATAATATCTATTCATGGCTAAGATCATTTAGGTTTGACAAAGGTAAGTAAATCAATGATCGTTTTCTAACTGAAATCCTCTTTGGAAAATTGCACCTTTGCAAGAAAAGTTTAGAAGAATAAATTTCCTTAATTATTTTTAACTTACAAAATTATTAACTTCTGCTTCCAGGTATTCCTTAGGAACCATGCCATTACCCAATTTCAAACTGTGGATTAAGAACACTTTAAAAATAAATTTAGTAGACAAGTTATTGGATCTAGTCAAGGTTAGTGAAAAAAATTAATGTAAAAAAAAAATGTTTACATGGTGTTTCAATAAAAAGGACGAACATCCAGCTGACAGTCTCCCACAACCAATCCTCCACGAAGCTTTTATGTCTGACTTGAAATTGACTGACATTTCGCATACAACAGATGCACATGACCGGCTTTTTAGAGCGCATGGTAAAATACCCGCAGACTTAATATAAGGGCGACTATCATTCAAGTTTATGCTGTGTTCATATCAGACGAATCTTGATTCGAACCACATTTCTATGTAAATACCGAAATATTTTTTTTAATTGGCTTGGCGAATGAACTTACTAACAGACAATTTGAAAGTAAAATTGAAGTTCAAACATTTAAATTTCTAATGTGGTTATATTGGGGTCCTTTGTTTTCCTTTAAATTAATGCCGTAATTTCGTTTTTTTTAAAAGGCCAAACATTAAACGACATGGTTCGAGTACAGAAACGGTTAATTAAAAGAATACCTGACGTAGTTATCTGGCCAGGTAAGTGTTCAATACGGCCTATTCTCTTTGTTATTCATTTATTAAACTTTTGTTATAGAATGTCATAACCATGTCGTAAAAATTATAGACCTGGCAGTTAAGCACAATACAGTTGTTATACCTATTGGAGGTAAGACATAGAGTTAAGCAGCAAGGGACTAATGAGTAAATCTAGAAAAAGACAGAAACTCAGAGAACGACAAGTATCATTTAAGATATCTCTACAAATTCAAAGCACCATGAAACTAGCTTGGAAATATCAATAATATTTATAACATATAATTGGTTAACAGGTGGAACATGTGTTTCTGGTGCACTTGAATGCCCTGAGAATGAAACTCGAATGATAATATCATTAGACATGACACAGATGGTAAATAAAGTTTAAAAAAAGTTTTTCTTATTTTCAAAAATGTAATCATGTATTAAACTAAATACTTCAGAACAAAATTTTATGGATCAATGATGAAAATTGGACTGTGCGGGCAGAAGCTGGAATTGTAGGTCAAGACTTGGAAAGGGAGGTAATCAAGTTTACATTAAAAATTTCAGGTTTTGAAAAATAAAAAACTTTTTCCATTTTATTTTTACTTAGTTAAATGAAAGAGGCTTCTGCACAGGCCATGAACCAGATTCAATAGAATTTAGTTCTCTAGGTGGATGGGTGGCCACTCGTGCATCTGGAATGAAAAGAAACATCTATGGAAATATAGAAGATCTGGTAATTAAAGTTAACAATATTAATTCCAACTTAGCAGTATTTTTCACCATTAACTGGTAGAGTAATTTTCTTCATAGCTCGTGTCAGTCAAAATTGTGACACCATCAGGAATTCTTGAACGGAACTCGGAGGTTGATCATTTTAATTTACCTAAATTTGGAAGAGATTTTAATTACTAACAATTTTATTCATAGGTGCCACGTTTGTCCAGTGGTCCTGACGTTTATCAATTCATTTTAGGATCAGAAGGCACTATGGGCGTCGTCACTGAGGTTACTTTAAAAATTCGACCTCTTCCACAAGTTCAAAAATATGGATCAATTCTATTTCCATCTTTTAAACCAGGTGTATTATGTCTTCGAGAAATTGCCAAACAAGTAAAAATTATTTACAAAAATCCTGATATATTTCTTTTATATACATAACTTATGTATCTTTTTTACCAAGCGTTGTGCTCCTGCGTCAATTCGGTTAATGGATAATGAGCAATTTAAATTTGGTATTTTAGTATATTATAAAATTTCTAAAACGGTAATTGAAACCTAATTATTACAACAGGTCATTCTCTTAAGCCAAGCTCAACCTCTGTGTTCGCTGCCTTTGCTGATAGCTTGAAAAAGATGTATGTTACAAAAATTAAGGGTTTTGACACTGATCAAATGTGCGTAACAACTTTGTTGTTTGAAGGGACCAAAGAGGTAATTCCGAAATTAAAAGCATAACATTTTGAAAACTAACCCTAAAATCTTTTTAGGATGTTGAAAATCAAGAGAAGAAGATTTTTAATATTGCAAGTAAATTCGGGTAAATTTCGGGTCGTTTAAAATGTACATAAACGTTAACGTGAAATTTTTTTCTTAGAGGTTTTTCGGCTGGAGAAGAAAATGGACGTCGAGGGTACCGTCTAACCTATGTTATTGCTTACATGAGGGTATTTCAAAGATTGTAATAGTTTATTCTTCAAATTTTAGGGTGGATTTTAATTTTTGCAGGATATTGGTTTGCATCACAATGTGTTAGGGGAATCGTTTGAAACTTCTGTACCCTGGGACAGGTAAAAAATAATTATATAAATTTGCTGTAATATATTGTTTGGTGATACGTGCCTTTCACGTAAATCACAGTAGTAATACTATAAAAAAGTTAAGCTTAACTCCAAAGATCAGGCCAGCTATTTTGCCTTATTAAGACTCCGCAGCTACTGTAGACCTTCGTTATACCTGGGATTTGTGGGAACTGTTCCCTTGGCATGGTCCCTTGGCATTGTAGTAACTAAGAATCTTTTAATCATTTGACAAATAAAAAATTTGGCTGAAAATCAATAAACCAATTGTTGCTTAAATTCTTTTCCCGAATTTACTGATTAAACCTCATTGACATTTTGTGCTGTCTTATAGAACATATACTCATACTGCAATATTTCGCAATAAGAACTTGAAATATTTACTCCCAAAATTTGAACTTGAAGAAGCCTAGCTTTTATGTGCATAAATAAACTTTAAACCCATCAAAATTAGTCCAGATCTCTCTTGGAACTTCTTTTAAATTATAAAAACTTTTTCATGTTTTAGAGTCATTGAATTATGCTCCAACGTGAAGCGTAGAATAGCAGCCGAAAGCAAAAAACACGAACTTAAACATTGCCTATTAACTCACAGGTTAAACTAATAAATAATCTGTAATTACTCTATAAAATAATTATTAATAACTATTTCAGAGTGACACAAATCTATGACGCAGGGGCTTGCATTTATTTTTATTTAGCATTTCCATCTTCATCTTTAGTTGATAATCTTGAGCTGTATGAGCATTTAGAAGTAAGTAATTCAAAGATTGGATTTTAGTCACTAATTTTTTAAACCTTTTTTTTGTAAAGACTGTGGCACGAGAAGAAATTTTCGCAAATGGTGGTAGCATATCCCATCATCATGGAGGTAAATACTTTTAAAATTTTGTTAAATATATTTCAAATTCTTGTTTCAGTTGGAAAACTTCGCAAAAAATGGTTGGAACATTCCATTTCACCAGTTGGCATCGAAATGCTGCGATCAGTGAAGTTAAAACTGGATCCCCAAAATATATTTGCTAATGGAAATTTAACTGGATGAACCTTCAGAATTGATATAAAACACATACATGTACACATATACTTAAGCTCAATTTAATTCGTGCCAGAATAATTTCAAATTTCTTATTTTATTTATTTAAATTCTATTGCTCAAAAGGTCAAATTTTGAGAAATTGACCCGCGTGAATCAATGTTTAGCAGGAATATTCAATGTCGTTTTGAATGTTCTTAGCTGATAGACCAATATTTGAACAATAAGTTTAGATAAATTTTGAATCAAATTGGAAAGAAAGTGCGAATTAACTTTGACACTCCAGCAGACTGTTCCTTATTTTCACCTTAATAATTAGTTTCAATTGTACATGACTGTTTAAAGAATAATTTAGAAACTCATTAAACCCCACTACAATTTAATCAATTTGATTATCCTATTATAATTTATGTATGATCATTCAAAGAATATCGATAATATAAGAACTCTCCTTTTTATACTAAAACCTGGTAACACCTAGGTGAGGCATTTTTAGGCCATCGGCCAAACTGTCCGCCTAGATTTGGTCATTTCCATTGGCCGAGGGCCCAACATATGCCTTGCGAAGGTGGTTCCGGGCTCTAGTATAGAAGGGAAAGTAATATTACCGATGTTCTTGATGAGGATGAATTAACGTATGAGAGAGTGTATGCAACTTGCCTTATACGTACTCGTAAGCTTATGACGATTTACGGGGTGCGCATAAATGACCCGAAGATTAATTTTCTACGCATGCCGTAAATCATCATAAGCTTAAGTGTAGGTATAAGTATAACTCAAGTTTTCAATTATACGTATACCTTTTTGGAATAAAAAGGACTAGGCTGAACAAATGCCTCTCCCCAAACTGTCATCTTGCCTGAAGGTGTTAGGCATGCAAGATGACTCAATTTTTTATCACATATACCTTTGAAAAAAATCTTATAAATTACTTAAATTTAAAAAAGTGCACAGTTATTGTTATTATCAGTTTTTGTTTTTAGAACTGGTAAAAAACAAGAAAATTATCATGCCAGTTAAAAGGGGGGATTGCACCAACCTTGGTTAAACTAAACTTGGTTTAAAATGTTTGTAATTTGAACATCATAAACCAGTTGCAATCTAACCTAAATGTCGCAAACATAAATGTAATGTTATTCTTTTTTGCTAGTCATTTGAATTTAAAATTGTTGTATTATTTTTGCAGAACGAAAATAAATAATTTGCATTCTGCTTGTGGAATTTGACAAACTTTATTTTAACAAAAATTACAACATATATGTTTTTAAAACATATTATGTTAAAGAAAATCTTTTATGTTAAATGACAAAATATACAACCCGATAATATATTCTCGTAGAAAGTTCTTTTACCTATTTAGCAAAATAATGTAGCAAGAAGAAGACTGAGACTTAACGATGAAATTTTGATAATTATATAAACTTTTAATATAAAACCTTACCTATCTTATTTTGGAACTTGTGTAAATCTTTTAAAATTACAAAGTTGTAGTAAACTTTCCAGCTAGTCCCCAATATTGCTACCCTTTAGAAAAGAATTCATTTAATTAAAAAATATATTATTTCTAAGGTTGCTTATTTATTATTTAAGTTAGTTTGACTGACTGAAATATACTATCTCTAAGGAAATTAGTTTGACTGTATTTTTTTGACCTTGAAACCAATTTAAGTTTGGGCCAATAATTTACCTACTGTTGATATCGTATTTCACAAATAAAATGATATCCAATAGATAGAAGGGTATGTAAGGTTATTAGCTTAATAGTTAGGATTATTACCAATAACCTGCGTAAACTTGTCTGAATTTACTGAAATGAAATCAACCCATAGTGTGTCATTGTGACATTACTATAAGTTATTTCCTTCGTAATATTTTAACTTAATTTTAGATGAGGCATGTCAAATAATTATATTTTATGAGTTTTCTTTTTTCAGATAGAAATTAATTTGTATTGAACTCAGTACTAATTATTATTATTGTATAGCAAACATTGATAAATGAGTACCATTAATAAAATAAAAATACCATCAAATATTTAACTACTCAATGCTTATATAAATGTTTAACGCCTCAAAAACATTGAACTTGAATCTGGAATACAGATTAAAATGTATATAGAAAATATATCAATTCTTTTGCTTAACAAGTTAAGTTACGTTTTCTATAATTAGTACATATGACATTGCAGATTGTCTTAAAACATTTTGCACTGTACGAAACAGTACAGGCCAGTACAATTTTCACTATCATCAGTCATGAATTAAAAAAAAAATTTCTGCAACTCATAAAAAATAACAGTACAACATAAACGTACTGGTTAAATGCTATGCTTTACCACGTTTTTGTTGCAAACATGAGCGTAAAGTCATGCACATATTCAATCAAATACACCAGTGCATTATACGCGTAGTGATGATCAATTGCAGCAGTTCCAACTGTACATAATTACATTTGTTAAGTAAAATGAAATCAAACATCCAGTGACATTTTAAAAATAAATTAGTCTATGCTACATGTTTTAAGTCATATTTTTAAAACATTTTTCTTGCTTGAAAATACACAACGTAATCTATATAACAATACCACTTCATTCAGTGTACATTCAACAATAATAACTACAGTATCATAAACAAAAACAGAATACTGTAAATTGAAGCTAAGAAAGAAAAGTATCCAGCTATACAAAGTCATGAAATATACAAGGGACACCAAGTAAGATCAAATAGAATGCAACATACAGCTTACTTGGTCCTTCCTTATCTTTAATTGTAGTGTGGTTTTGAAGTTTACTTCTTAATTTTTGATTAAAAGTAGTTCTGGTATTGTTTGTTTGTAGCTGAAGCACTTTTTGTGACATTTCTTAACTATTAGTGAGTTTGTGTAATCCTTTTGTTATGCTTAAAACTTTGTCTTATGGTTGTATTCGTGGTATTTACTACGGATTACAATTGTTTGTATAAGCTTAAGGCGACGTTTATAACATTACAAAGGTTTTTCACAAAATCACTGTTGTCTTTACTGGTTTGAATCAACAATAAAAATACACTATTATGATTAAGTTATAAGTGTAATGTTAGTTTGGATGTAACCTTTTAATTCTTATTCACTCTTTGATATTGGATCAATGCCAGAGCTGGGGTTGTTATTGATACTATACTCTTGATAATCATTGCACTGTTATCACAACACAGTTACCCTTTTACAGTAACAGACATCCCCATTTTCTTTTGAAGTAATACAAAACTGTCTTGTTATTTCCACATTAAAGCAAAAACTACGTGATTAGGTGTCCAAACTATTCATTCTAAAAGAAAAAAAAATAAATATTAAGTATTATGTAAATGAGAATCAAGTTGTATACTTTTTTTAGAGAAATCTTAAAACAATAAGTGGTAATAAACCAGCAGTATTATATTATATTATATTATATTATATTATATTATATTATATTATATTATATTATATTATATAGCTGTTAAATTTACGCTTGTAAGCTTCAAAAGTGGCTAGACTTTTGTACATATTCCACGTTTAAAATTATACACACAAATAAAAAACAACGATACAAAATTTCCTATTTTACTTATCCATCCCAGCATTAATTTATATCGAACTAATTTTGATTTTCATTGAAAATTACAGGGGGCAGGACTAGAGAGGAATGTATCGAGTTCCTTGTTCCGAAGTCTGTAGAACAAGTGGACAATTGAAGATTCAATTTTTTTGAATATATTGAGGTTATTATTCCAGATTAATAACTTGAGGAAGGCAAATCAAACATCTTAATGCTAACGACATGGAAGAAGCACTTAGCAAGCAGCCTGATATCATATACAATCAAATCTGTTTTTTACATTCTAAATTAAACACGTCTTTACTGTCTGAAAATTGTTTGAACTAAGATGTACATTTTGTACATTGATATTAAATCAATTTTATTTTATACTGAAAAAAAAAAAGATAATTGTTTATGCAAGAGAGAGAATTTAACTTTCTTGGGCGCAAACAATTTGCAATCTTGGACTTTCCGCAACTCCAAAACGAACATATTTCTTTTTTGCATATTGCAGGCTACCCACTAAGCTTTAATATTCTGAACTATGTTTTATGTTTTAAACATTCTAAATTCAATTTTAATAGAAATCTGACAGTATACGTCAAATATTAAGCCGATTGTGAAAACTTGACAATGGCTTTAGTTGTATCTCATGTCTGGCTGCATATCACACTGGCAGCATACAAGGACACAGTGGTAGTGGAATTTAATTTTTGTCGTACCCTCATAACAAAATAATGGTATGAAATTTCAGTAATATGCAATTACTTATTTGTACATTACCTAAAACGTTTCTTCTTCCAGAGTTGAATAATAGCAACAGGTCCTAGTGGCAATTGTCCTGTATGTTTAAAATGCCACCAGTCGTAGACTAACTTTGCTAAGACAACAACAATCAATGTAGCCAAGACGCCATTAACAACATCTAAAATGTGGAAGGCGTCTTCTTCAGGATAACATAAATCAATCTGTGATAAATGCATAACTGCTCGATTAGGATGTCTCTTATCATCAGGAGAACAAGTTATATTGCTAATATCCATAATCCGCTTCACTTGATCTATAATGTAATTCCTTAACGCAGTTCCGTATATGCAGTCACATTGCCATGGGTTTCCGCCAAGTTTAAATTCGCCTTGTAATTTCTCCATTATATGCAAGGGAAGTTGTGTCAATTTATTACCATTTAAGTACATGGAAGAGAATCTGTAATAGGGCTGGATTCCTTCGAGGTCAGCTAATGATGTGATTGAATTGTTATCTAAAGCAATTCTTATAACTTGTTCATAATTGAAACCACTTCGAAATTTACGAAAACTTCTGATTTTGTTGTTTGATAAGTACAGAATCCGAGTTTGGATTGGGATACGTTCTGGAAAGTCGTACCAACCACGGTTACTGCAGTCAACTTCAACTTTGATCCTGTCGTCATCAGTCAAAAGACAGGAGCAGTTTCTTGGGCAAGTGTCCACTATATGAGCTAAAGCCAATTCAGACAGTTCTTCTTTCGGTTTTTTAACTATTACGTAACATAGCCATTCATGTTTGTTGTAGATCTGCATTCCACGGTCTTGTGCATCACGGACCCAGTCAATGAACCAGGAGAAGTTTTCACATCGTAGTTTGTTACCTGAAACCAAAAAACTGTTTATAATCGTAATTTTCTCATTGAAAAACTTTAGCCAACTTTCACTGCCAATTTATACTCTATATATATACAAAGTAATCTTTTCTTCTCTTAACGATTTATTAACATAAAAGGTAAAATGTTCTGCATCACGAGCGTACTCAAAAAGTTTCACAACTTTCACTGCGTTTTTAAAGTCCCATTTAAACATGAAATGTCAAACACAAATTACAAATGTGACACAATTAGAACTAGCGGTGGCACGCATAAATGCACCTAAGTCACGGTTAGGTTTTTGTCCTTAGAAAAAATTGGTAAGCATACAAAAATCCTAAAACATATTCCCCTAAAGTTATATCAAATCCTTAACTTTGCCTAACTGAAAACAACAAAATATTGTGAAATTTTTAAGGCAACTCATGCAAAAATTTTTTAAACATTTTGCTGGGATCATGCACCCCCATCAAACGTTAGGCTAAAGTCTAGGCACATTTGGTTAAAAGTGATTAGCCCATTGAAAACATTACGGTAAATTTTAAGAGGCAAAGAATAAATCTTGATACAAATTACGTGTATCAACAAAAAACACATGAATAGTAAAATATTTCAATTGACGTATCTAGATTATATTATATACCATTGAAATTTTGTAATATTTCAAGTGGATATCTTTTTAATAATTTATGCAATTGTTTTTCCTCTCATGGAACAAGGATACAATTATCTGTAAAGATGTAACAATGAAAGTGGCCTCAGATTGGCTAGAATGCATTCAGGCAAAAACTTTTGACTAATGAAAATTTTATAACGAGCTTTATGCATGCCACTCCGCACTGCAACACTTTAATTTGAACCCTTGTTTTACAAATTCGTACGTGTAGTAAACAATTTAATTCAACAACTTAAAGAATGTTCTGCGAACTTAACCTTTCGAAGGTTCTCATACCAACAGCAAGCTCTACACACGTAAATTAAAAAATATTTGTGATAAAAAAATTTATATATTACTTTTCACTATCCCTTAGAGATTGAACAACACAAGTTTGGTTTGTCAACTGCAGACGCTTTATAACAAACCTGTTGGCTCCCCGTTGCGTTTATAGTCTGGCAACCTTCCAACACAACAGGAAACATTTTAAATACTGAGGGAAAGTACTTAACATGGTACAAAGCATGTTACACCGAATTTTAATTATCTTGAAAACTGTTTCTACTGTCAACAGCCTTTTGAAAATATTAAAATTAAAAATATTCTGGAATTCTTAAATCTCTCCTTCTATTTCATATATTCAAATTATCGTCACAATTCTTATGTAACTGAAGTGATGACGTTTTATTATCTAATGAAACTCCTTTAAATTTTAATTGGTAATAAGTTCTAGTATCTCTTTTGTTTTACACTACAGGAAGCATTTTAATGACAGTTCGGAAATCTTCCTTATCATTTTCGGGCAAAGAAATATTGAAAAGAAAACGTGTTTATGTTGGGGTTTATTTTCGCCAGGCTTTTATGCAATTCCAAAATTAGCCATTGTTTTTACTCATTATTCAGAGAGTAAAAAATATAACCTTTACCCTGGATCATTTCATAAATCCTCGTACAAAAACAATAAACAAACTGAATTAACTATATAACATCAATAAAACTTGATTTAATTTAAGTTTAATGTAACATGGTCTAAGCCTATATGTCAATATTCCTCTTAACTTATTAATCGTCCAAAATATTAACCATTTGTGATTTTCTAAAAAAATTCATCCGCAACCTACGTAAAATCAAAATGCGTTAACCGAAACAAGATTTGAGATTACTATCGCAAAAAATAAACTGGAAACATGAATTGGCATAGTTCCAATTTGTTACTTCAAATACTCACCATGCAAACCCAGTTCTTTAATATTTTGATTGCACAGAAAAAACCCTTTTGTCACATTCTCCACTTCATTATGCGATAAATCCAAAACTTCCAAACTATGTAGCTGACAATTGTCCCATTCAACATGATGAATAAAACTATGTGATAAATTCAACACTCGTAAATTGGTCATATTTTCAAGCATCTTAAAATCAAAATTGAGTAATTTGCTTCCCACGGTCACCAACTGACCAATGTCTTTAAAGTCGACTGAAAGCTCTATGTCTTCGACTGTCGAATTGCAGCATAAAATGTCTTCAATTTTAAGTTCGTTCATCTTCTTACAAGTTACAGTCAAAAATCGAGTTCCTTCCATCGGGGCACATTCACATGACAGAGAATATTCATCTGGAAACGGACATTGACTCGAAACAAATGGAATAAGAATCAATATAAAAAAACAACGTTCCATTTTGGAAGGTCCGGTAATTTTAACTGAATAAAATTTCACTCGTGTACCAAGCACTCATAAATTCATGATACAAGCTATGAATCGCTTAACCTAGAATCCGCCCTCACGACGTATTTTTAGGCTTAACCCTTAGTCTCTCCGCTGGAGGGCGCGAATGAACAGTGCGACTGTTAAAAGGTGAAAGAATGAAATTTACTTTGTTTTGATAAATGTCCGGTTTCCAAAATTTTCTTCCGTTTCCATTTTTTTTTTCTTTTTTTAACACGGCTATTCACTATAACTAGTTGCGTTTACTTGAACTTTGATCTGAAGAGAATGTAATGAGAGTCGTCACCTTTAGAGGTCAGTTGCCTATCAAATTAACTGCAAATAAAAAGGCCGTTTGAACTATGTCGCAATCACACATGTTTATTTAAGTTTCGTACTCTTCCCTTTAATTTTTTATAATAAAATTAATTGCCTAGGTTGTTCCAAATATGAAAATGGGAGTTTCCCACTCAAAATTCCTCCAAAAAATCTGTAGAAGTTCAATCACAAAAATTGTCTTTAAGAATTCCGCTTAGTACTGCAGAATTCTTTTTCGGAAGGAGTAACAACTAAAACGTTCGGTAGTAATTTTTGTAAATGACTGTGTTTTTAGTTAGTTTATCACTATAAATATACCAACACTGCAGCCAGTGTATTACAGAGAAGTTTCTTGAGAGATCACATCTGCTCTGCAACTGTGATGTCGGTTGTTGAATCTCATTTCAGCTGCTAAAATGTACCCGGTTTTGCCGTGTAAGAAGGATTATCCGTTTAAGAAAATGCATCGGAAAGACCGAAAAGGTCAGATTTAGGACTGAAAGACGGAATCGCAGGAGGCGACAAAATTGGAGGTTTCATTATGTCAAAAAGCTAAATAGAGGAACTGGGGAAAACTGCATTGCCTCCTGAGGAAAAACGTTCCGATTTGCACTTTTGATAATAAAAGGGGCCGTTAAAATTTGGTTTGAAATTGGGGGAATCAAAATCTGTTTTGTGCTGGTCACCCATGACTCTTTGGAATTGATATCAACACTATACTTAAGTTTTGTTAACACACAAACAAAATCCAGCTATCTGGTGGTTGTTTTATGCAATTTGGCATAAGTGTCGCAGCGGCATATACGATTTGGAAAAAGGTGTTGCTAAAAGTAATAACTTATAATTTTATCTTGCTTCTTCAAATAAGACAAAAAAGAAAATTTTCAATTAAACCAGATTTTTATTCTAAATATTTTGCATTTAGATTTATTTTGTATTGCTTTTACAATTTATTGTGAGTACAAGAATTACTTTCTTTTGTCCCTTCACAAGTAGCCATATTAAAAATAGACTTGAAATACCTCTGATTGCCATGCTTATCCTTATAGCAATTGTTTTTATCAACCGCGAAATTAGCACATTGAAAATAGCTCATGCAGTTGTCTCCATAATTACCATCAGCAGAAGTCAATGGAGTCAAACACCAAAACACATTTTCTTCGACAAACCCTTTTATTTTACAGGCAGGAGGACCTGTAAATGACGTAAAGTAAACTGTGGCTTATCTCTTAAACTAAATTTTAATTTTTGTCTTACAATGGCCACCGATTTTCTTTACACATTGATTTTCTTCCCCATTGAAGATGTAGTCGTCACCATTTTTCGGTTTGCATCTGTCAGCAGTTATTTCCCCATGCGTACATTTGTAAAATACTTCGCAGTTTTTGTTGCGCGACGCTATTTTTACATATTTGCCTTCTCCACACTCCTGGAAGAACTTTTTATAGTTAAGACAATTATCTTTGGAACCTATAAAATGTAGAGAATTTATTATCTAATATAATGGTGATATAAAATATTAAGGTTTCTTACTTGCATATGAAAGCATGCTAAAGATAAAGATTCCAAATGGTAACAGAGACATCATATCTTCAGGTTGAAAAAAGACAGAATAAATTGCTCATAATGTGAGCTTAAGTTGAAAAACAATTAATTACCTATAATTAACGACCTAATTATCTGATTATACATATATTGATTACTCCATTATTAATTAACGGACAATTACTTCATTAATGAATCTGATTGTATATTGATTACTCAATTATTAATTAATGGACAATTACTTCATTAATGAAGATTAACCCTAATTGAAAGTTAATTTTAGGTTAAAAATTAAAGTTATGATAAAAATATAAAAATGTAATATTTTGGTGCTTGCTCAGAGCTCTTAAAGTTTATTTTTACGATTATATTCTCATGATATTCCCATCGTGTATAGTATAGTAGCTCTATCCAATGTAGCATATGTCATTTTAGCATGTCTTACAGGTTATTAATTAACCATCCTCTCCTGCCCCCCTTTTCTTTGATTAAAGCTAGTTAATTATTTGCATCCGGTACTTCTATTGGATTATTACCTACATCATTTCACTCTTTTTCTAATTATCAAACAATCTTGATTTTTCCTCTAATGTTTTGTTAGTATTTCTTCTACAGCTTCTTAGCAATCTTTCGGTCAGTTCATGTTGTTATTGTTATTATTATTGCTTTGTGTATAAGCAAAGACATCACGTGTTGTAACTTAGCAATAGAAGCATACCTAAAAAATGAGGCTTAAATTGCCAGCAGAGCACAGTAACACAAAGTCAAAATCAGTAAAATCAAACATGAACATGACAAATAATAAAAACAATAACTAAAAACCAGAGCTTCCATCTTGCTTCCTGAAGGAGGCCAAAAGACCTCTAAGAAGAAACCAGAAAAGAAGAGGTAAGAAGTTGGTATTAGTGTCTAACGATTTGGAGCAAGCGATATTGTTTGATGTTCGCAAAATTTTGAAAATGGACTGTGTGTTTTAATGCTTGCTCATCGTTGGGCGGTAGTCAATAGTATTGGCTTTCAATTCAACTTCTTATGGTTATAATAAATAGGCAAACCACCAATTCTTAAATAATCTTTTACTTAAAACAAAAACAAAAAAAAATGTTGACCACTTTTACATGTCATAGCAAAATTTAACATTTGAGCTTTAAGTCATTCAAGAATTACCTCCGTAATGTTTGCATGAAGTTAGTCAAGTCATATTCAGTTTCATAGTGTTTTTCATCCCACAATTCGGGAAGTGAATCCAACAAATTGGATATGCCTTTTGTTTTTGTTTCTAATGTTGATGCAGATTTGGTCTGATCTTTAGATTTTTTATCATCCAAGTTAAATAAATCGAGTAATTGTTCAGTTCCCATTGACGTTAAACTGGAATTTTCGTGACTTATAACCGTGTTCGCTATCGTCATTTTAAATTTCTGCAATCTTTTAATTATAAAAAAATTAAAAACTTATGCTCTTTACATTTCTTTCCGTTCAAATTACCCCATAATCTTTTCTTCTAAAGTTCCTTTAGTAATTAACCTGTAGACATTTACTACTTTCTTCTGTCCGATACGATGAGCTCTGTCCATAGCCTATTAAATGATAATTTAAAAAAAAATATGAATAAAATTTACTGGTGCCGTTAAGTAGTAGTTACTTGTAAATCGATCATTGGATTCCAGTCATGTTCAACAAATATGACCGTGTCAGCACCAGTTAGATTCAATCCAAGGCCACCAACTTGAGTGGTAAGAAGTAATATGTCAATAGATGGATCGTTGTTAAACTGATGTACTATTGAATATCGATTTGCGGCTGGTATGCTTCCATCGAGCCGTAGGTAAGACACATTAGGCAGGTGCGTTCTGTCAAGACAAAATACAAATCAATTAATCGGATGTTACATCTTGACGAGTAGTGTAAATTCGAGTTAACTTAAATTTTCAAAAGAAAATTTTAAACACAAATATTAAATCATTTTAGGTCAGAAAATTATAATAACTAATGGTACTATATTAGGGGTTACGACACCAGTCTTACTAGAGTTAGATATTGGATGTGATTATTGACTCGTTAGAAGTTTTTTTTTATCAAAATATGAATAAAAACTAACTTGAACAAATCGTCTTCCAGAAGATCTAATAACGATTTCAACTGACAAAAAATTAGAGCTCTGTGTTGATTCACAACGGGACCACCAGCATCATTAGAAAATTCAACTCCAATACCACAGTCCAGAAGCAATTGCCTATTAAATAACAGATATAAATAAAAAAATCCATCGTTGTTTTCGTTTTGAAATATTACTTAAGAGCAGGGAACTTTGCTGCATGGCGAATGTCAGACAGTGGCGTCTTCTGTTCTACCAAACTCTTATTAATTTTCTCGAATTCTGGATGTGATGAATTAAGCACCAATTTTGGATGATTGCAAACGCGGCGAAGGTATTGCAATGCCTGAAAAGAAAACCAGAGTTAATTAATTGGAAGTAAAAAAATTTTCTTCACCAAAATTTAATTACTTGAAAAACGTGAGTTGCCTCAGATTTCTTTGAATTTTCACTTCGAGAAACGACGTCATCAACATTTTGCCTTGCTCGAGATTTCGAAAAATCTTCATATAATTTCTCCTAAATAAAATTTAATTTTGTATAAATTTGTAAAGCGAGCAGAGCTAGCTAAGATGTGTTTTAAGAACTTTTCAATATTTCGAAAATAAGAGATTCTCGATTTTTCATTATATCTTTTAGAAGTTACGCAAGCTTAAAACGTTCTTATGTTTACACCCACCAACTTGCAACAATTGTTGGTGTAAGAATAAGGCAACGTTTTTACAACATGACAACCTCATTAATGTATATTGCTACAATAAGGGCAACAATAACATAATGTGGTTGTCTCTCTAAGCTATCCAATAACTAATATTAGAAATTAACCTGTAAAGAACTCAATTCGCAATAGTAATCTTGAATAATTTTAGGTGGTAGGTCTTGTAATACATCTTCCTTCAATCGTCTTAAAAGAAATGGCAACACTTGACGATGTAAAGCTTCCATAGCCAAAGCACCTAAAAGAGAATTTCTACTTACAAAAACAATCATTTTTGAATAATGCCTAAATAGTAACAAACCAGCTTCTTGCTCTTTCGATGAACTTTTGGCGTCCCGACTTAATAATATGGGTTTGCTATATTGGGCCGAAAATTGTTTCTCAGTTCCTAAATAACCAGGCATGAGGAAATCAAAGAGAGACCACAATTCCAGTACGTTATTTTGAATTGGAGTGCCAGACAATATTAATCGGTGATTGGCCACTAACTGCTTAATAGCTCGTGACAGCTGAAAATACAAAATATATAAGCATAAATTTTTTACAATAAATTCGTATTTAATGTAAGCAATAGATAAACCTTCGTTTTTCCATTTTTTATTATATGCCCTTCGTCTAAAATGCAATAATTCCAACGAATTCCTTTGAAAAAATCGATATCATTTCTAACGATATCATACGACGCAATGATCAAATTATATTTATTTGATTTGCTCCGTAACCGTTGCCTTTCAGCCGGCGGTCCTGTATAATGCAACGGATTTAAATATTTGGACGAGACAAATTTCTCAACCTCGTAAACCCAGTGGCCTGTGAGAGTCGGTGGACAAACGACAAGTGATGGCAATGAACGGCAATCAGCTTTTTTTGTTTTCTAAAATATAAAAAATTACATTACAGTCGAACAGGCTAGGGTTGCACATTTTATCTATACCATCGAGCAAAATAAAAATTCAATGCTGATAGGCACTTAAAATGAAAGTTGTTTAATTTGTAAGGTATTACAGAATATAGCCCCAAGTGAGTACATTCCCGATTAAAAACTAATTTAATTCATGTGACAAAGACGCTTTAATAATATCTGTGTAGGCTTAGCGGTTAAAATTAATAAATGCAAGTTATGAGGCAACAAGATAGTGATGTTGGTCCATTACAATAGATCAAGGCCTGTTAATAAAACTAATTCTCAAAATTAAGTTCGCTATAATGGAGATTGAAATATTTTACCAAAAGTAGGAAAATTAAGTGCCAAAACAAAACAAAATTTATATTGGTAAATTGATTTTGTAATGGAAGTTCAGTTTTGTGAGATTTGCCTTGTATATCATGCATGATTCTGGTTCCCAATAACTGCAAATTTCCAGCTATATGATCCCGCCAAAATGAATCCGAATTGGTAAGAATAACCAAACCCGCTATAATTTGTTGGTTTGAAATAAAAATTTGAATTTGAATACCCATAAACTTTAGTGGCGGCAACCTAGGAGCGTATGAGATTCGATTATGGAACAGCTATCCATAACTATGCTTATGACGCTGATACTAGTTTGTGAAGTGATCATTTATTTAGGTGAATCAACTGTGCATTTTTATTAATTTCAAATCGTTCAAACATTAATCAATGGATGAATGTTCCGGTTATTCAAAATTAAATTCGTTCCCATCATTAGACACGTTATGTCAAATGAAGACTCCAATAAAATAACGAACTCATGTTACAACCAGGAAATGTGCATAGTTTATATGCATGTTTAAGGATTGCACTTTACAAATAGGCATCATTTGGGGTTAAACTTTTTAATCGACTCGATAGTATCAAAAATTAAAAAAGTTGATTAATACTTTGTATTCCTGATCACGATTGTAATGATCGCCAGTCAAAATGCAGATAGATTGCAAGGTTTTCCCAAGTCCCATGTCGTCACACAAAATTCCATGAAGTTTGTAACGGTTGAGAAATGCAAGCCAATTAACACCATCCTAAAAATATTTTTATAGTATTTACTAATCAGTAATATTTAATTTCTGGTATTTACCTGTTGATACCCTCTGAGTTCAGCCTGTATTTTAACTGGAACTACATAATTCTCAACTTTTTTAATATCAACCAGTTGTTCTAAAAATTTTCTTTCCTTCTGCTTTTTCTCAATCAAATGCCGAGGAAGTTTTAACGGATCTTTAACCCCAAGTTCAAGTGGCATCAGGCGGATCAAACTACCAAAACAATGCGTTGCCATTAAACGAACCGGGGAATTGGGATCGCTCATTCTGCCGAGGACGGGAGCAACAAGTAGTACGATAAAAGGCACTAGATCAAGACCTAAATTTTCAATTACTTCTGCAAAAGATAAAAAAAACTACTTTGCCTTTATGAAATTAAATCATGAAATAAAGTAAACGTACGAGCAATGACTTCAATGGATCCCTGTCTTTTTACATCATTTTCTGTCTCTTCCAATTGAGGGACAATTCTCTCGAGGACTTCTATCATTGTTTTAAGCGTGTCTATTTTACTTAGAACTCCAAGACACCGAGCTCCCATATGACGTACAGCTGTGTAAGGATGTTCGGTGCATTTACACAAATGAGGTAGGCGATCTAAAATCTGTAAAAAAAAAAATAAAAAATTTATTAATTATAAAAACTATAAAACGGTTAACAGCGGATCTTAATATAAAACATATAATGTCAATGGCGCGGTAAAGCTATTACAAGCGTGAAAGTTCATAGTCACAGAATTTTAAAAAAAAGCTTGAACTTAATTTCCTTTAGTTAATTGAATTAAAACTATCGTAAGAATTCTGTACGTGAGAATGTAGACTTGAATCGATGTGAGGTGTTACGGTTTCTAGAACCTGAAGGGAGTTAACCAATTCTTCAGCTTGAGAATCATTTCCTGTAATTTGTTCTATTTCTGAAATTAAAAAATATATTTCTTATCATTACATTTTTTTAAATCTAAATGATTTTACCGCAAGATTCAGGATTGATTTGTTCATTAAGTTGCTCAATCATCGCATCCCACAATTTCGGAATTTTCTGTGGTAAATTAATACCAGCTTCCTTTGCCATCTCAGTTAAAGCAAACTGAGCACCTCGTCGCTGTAATTCATTTTGTCGTTGGGTCTAGAATATATTTAACCATTAAAATTCCTTAACTAAAACTCCAATTTAAAATAATCGAAACCTCATCGTCAATAACAGGTTCCTCAAATGACAACTCAATTGTTGGAGGCCTTCCTCTAGTAACAGAATTTGCACGCCGGGATATCATCTTCTTTTCAGCATTTTTTTGTAAATTGGTTAATGTCAGGATGCCTGAATGTACGCTCGACATGACAACAGGTGTCGCCGACCGGCTATTGCTTTCGATCTCTAT
Source organism: Pachymerium ferrugineum (assembly GCA_034686365.1). Classification (NCBI taxonomy): domain Eukaryota; kingdom Metazoa; phylum Arthropoda; class Chilopoda; order Geophilomorpha; family Geophilidae; genus Pachymerium; species Pachymerium ferrugineum. Next base: position 20,403 of record JAQGAS010000318.1, on the reverse strand, counting down.
TTGTGTATTTGACGAAGCAATTGCAGACGAAACACGTGGAGTAAATTGTGAGTCCGCGGTCAATAACGTACACAAATTCTTGACAATTTTCGGATTAGGGCATACAGGCCGATCGACGCACAACTGCAGTAAATTACTAATGCTGACGGCTGCTCTGTGTTGTAAAATTTCGTTTTCCTCTTTTTTAATCGCATCCATAAGAGGTTTAATTATTGGATTTAGTTTATCTGGTAATTTCTGAATAGCAACAACGGCACCAGCTAATGTTGCTTGCACTCTGTAAATAGAGATGAAAAATAAAAAAATGCAAATAAAGATTTGGAACATCATACGTAATATTCCACTTATTTTGGTCTTGAGTTGTTTGATTAATTGTATGCAAAACACTTTTCCGTTTATCTTCAATTGCCTAGAAATAACAAATACAGAGTTTTTAATTAAAACTTTTTAACTTTCATTGCAATAACTTCATCCAACAAAATTTGTTCGCACATAAGAGAATAGATTTTATTCTAACCACTGTTTTTGCATTTAGATATCACGACCAGCTAGACTTGGGCCGACTCACTTTTTTAATAAATCAACTTTTTTTTGGGGGGGTGAGGGGGGGGGGGGGGTGTTTGTTTGTTTAGTCATTTTCAAAGGGTTTTAAAAATGATTTTTCTTTAATAACCTTATATTAAATATTTTCTCATTGAGTTTTTAATTTTTTTAAAATATTTTAAAAAAAGTTAAGTTTGACCTGAACTTACTTCTAATATTTTTGGTTTCGGCTTGGGATTCGAAGTTAAGGCTAGAAAGACTGATGTCACTAAACTTTGAGCCTGTTCAAACGAAATGATAGATCCGAGAGTAATAACGTTTTCTACAGGCAACTCATGTTGCTTCAACACAGTAATAAAATCCCTGCACTCTTGTTGCATTCTTGCAAAGCCTAAAGATATTTCGTCATAATATATGCAGTCGTTTAGTGATTCAAGTATTTTATTCTGAAGACTTGTAAGACCTTGAAGTACTTTCTGTAGAAGAAAAAATTAATTCAAACAAAACATGTAACCGAAGACATATTGATTGGTTTAAAAATGTAATAATTACAAAAGATTGTTCAATTAACACAAGTGCAAGTACAAATTTCTGCAACTTTTCGTATAATGTAAACATTTGCTGTTGACCGAAAAAATCTTTTATAATCACTACGAAATTTTTTTTATCAAACCAATTACCCGATCTCGAATAGCCCACTCAACAATAACAAAACCAACAGCCAACCTCTGCAACGCAGATTTTGAACTTAAATGAAACAATAACAACTTAGTGTAACCCTCATGTGGCAATTCAGTTCCTTCAGCGGATACAAAACCAGCAACTGGTTGTACGATTGAGTTAGATAAGACACCTAACAACCTAAATGTAATAATTATTAAACTTCTTGGGTATAAAATAAGCACAAAAACAAAATAAAATACTTTGCAGCTTGACATCTCGTTTTAATGATATTTTGTTCCCTTTCAGCTGCCGGGCCATGCAATGTTTCAGCACCAGCAATGTACGATTGTTCCTTATGGCTCTCGAGTAATACCGAGTGTCGAAGTTTCATCTGCTTTTCCTGAAGTAAAAAAAAAATTCAATTAATACCTAACAGTACTTGTTTTTTGCGTTTGCAGAGACATTCAGTTACATTAATACAGCTTAGCATAAATTTAAGCTTAAGAGCAGGTCACTAAAAATTGTAATTCGCAAACAGAACGAAATTCTTCATTGACAGGACCCCACTTGTGAATTTTAAAAGAAAACTTTTTTCATCAATAAACGTATTTTGTTCCAAACAGATAAAAATGGACTGCTTTAAATAATCAGTTGGAAAAATGTTGTCAATTAACGAAATTTGATTCAAAGCAATTCGGTTCTATGGAAGTGCACGTATGATAGGTTGGCTAGCGTATAAATGTAACGGAAAGCAAAATTGCAAAACAACTCAGTTGAAAGTAAACAACATTCGGACAATATTAGGGAAAAGCGAATGGCATGCTGTTATTTTTTGTTAGTATTATTTGTTCTACCACATTATTTTTCCCGTAGCCAAAATATCTGCAACTCGGATGTTTTTTAGCGGGGGCACGAAACTTCCCAAGCAATAACCAAGGGTTGGACGGGATTACGGATAAAGAAAAGGACTGTCAAAATATGATTATAATACAAAAATTTCCATTATTTAGTTGCACAAACTTAAATTGCAAAAACAAAAAAAAAACTTAGTTCACAAGCCTTGCAATCTGCAATTAAAATTAAAACATAATTTTTCGTACTTTGACTTTATGTTTTGCTTCAATGAGCATCTCTGGTGCGAATGGAATATGCGATGGTTGCATTAAAAGGCAAAACCACATACTAAGGTATGGGCATGTTGCGATTAATAGATTTTCAAGAGAAACAACTTTTATTAGTTGTTCCCAGACCTGGAATTAAAAAAAAAAATTAAGATTATTACGGTGAATGAAAATTAAAATACGTTAAATTCACTTACTTCGAATATAAGATCGAGAATGCAAGGAACATGTTCCAAAATACATCGTTGATAAATGTGCCTCACAGCGTCTGGTAATATAGGAATTAACCAGTCTTGTTGGGTATTGTTCGTCATTGTCAACGTTTTCAATGTTTCGAGAGCTCCTTTTCTCACGGAAGACGAATTGTGACCGAGAAATGGCCATAGGCGAGGAATAAGTTCGTTTAATGGAGCATTAGGCCTGAATTATATGAAAAAAAAAATTGATTTATTACTTATTGAAAAAAATATTAAGAATTGTCTTACGAATAATGCGTGATTGATTTAGGAAACGAAAGTAACGACGCCAATAAAGTCATGAGACTATTTGTGGATGTGGTCAAATCGTCTTGTTCAAGAAGGAGATCCCATAATGTAGAAATTAAACCGGGCACCTAAAAAATTTCAATTTAAAAAATTTCAATTTAAAAAATTTCAATTTCTAATGTGAGTGCTACTCTTGGATCAAAACAGGTTGTGATAAGGGAGAAGAAAATACAGTAATAATCACTAATTTCCGGTTTGCATTACCACGTCCATTTATTAGTCAGTCCTATTCCACACTAAGCTAAAGCTATAAAAGATCATATTTGTTCCATGAAGAGTTGATATCGGCAAAATATGGCATTTTCATGTAGAATTTTAACTTAATGGGCCCAAATATCAAATAAGCTGAACAATCTACCTGATAAATGTTCTCTGAAGAGGTAGGTCAAAAATTTTGAAAGTTATTACAATCGCAAAAAACCGTTTTCAAATCAACATTGGATACTACATATCCATTTTGTAGAGTAGTTCGACTAAATGTCTGCTACTAACTAACTCATAAACGATACCAAAAAAACCCACAGAATTTAGTTGTTACAGTTGTTGCTGCTTTTGCTTAGCAAAGTGGTCGCTTGCCGTAATGTACATTTCGGCACATTAAGGCGTTACTAGCAGTCATTTCGTACAGCCATGGCAAGATTCACATTGCAAATGAACATTTCTGCATGTTTGTGAAATTCAAAATGAAATAAAATTACCTGTTCAGGTAGTTGGTCAACGATTTCATCAACAACAGGCACAAATGCAGCAGCTGCAACAGCACAAACATCATCAACGTTGTCTTGCAAACCTTTAAAAACCGGTACAAATACCACAGGAAGAAGTTCTGCTATCATTTTCTGTAATACGATAATTAAAGTTAATTTTGTTAATAAATGTTAAATTAATTAAACTATTACCTTTCGAACCGCTAATAAATATTTCAAACCTAGAAGGCCCCCATGCCTTGCTTCCCATTCTTTCTGCTGCAGCAATTGAAGTAAGACATGACAAACACCCCAAACATTCTCTTCATTCATAATGTCCAAAACTACAGCTAATGTTTGAGCACATGTTTCCCGAACAGGTGCGACTACCTGATCGGCTAAAAAATCTCCGAATCTATCTAAAGCCAATACGCATATCAACCGCAAGGCAAGATCTTCTAGCCATAATTGATTAAGCGAATCCAGTTGATCGGCGGGAGCGTCGACACTCCTGCCTGCTCCTTTCCCATGAATTCGTGCTATTTCCCGCAGTGCAGTGGCTGCGCCGTGACGTATTTCCCAAACTGGATTGAAAAGATCTTGACTTAATCTGTCACAAAATGTTTCGAATGGCCAGTCACACATCTGAAATAGTGATCAAATTGATTAATTACTTAACTAAGGCTAATGCTGGAACCACCACTATCAAAAATATTAATTACTGAATTTACATTATTCGGTAGCGTTTAAAATTGAGTCTCCTGAAATTAACTGGTTAGTGTACGTGACGAGTACACGTTTTCCAGTCGACTACCGAGACGCATATTTTGAGAATAGGCACCCACCGCATAGCGATTCTTTGTGACGTAAAAAAAACTTTATGTAACTCAAAAATTTTTTTTTATTAAAGGAGACCTTTTTCGTATATAAATCATGAGATTTATATAACCAACTATACTCATTTATTTCCAAAACCCTTTTTTTTAGACTGCCCCCTCCCTATTTAATTTTTAATGAAAGCTAAAATGTTTTTTAGCGATTACTGCAATCTAATGTTAATTAGTAATTAAAAATTATTAGTTACACCAACTCATTGCTACAAGGCCGTCACATATTAATCTGCATTTAACTTGAAATTATCTAATGTTTGTGTCTTTATTGGATTTCATTACTCTTTTTGATAATGGTTCCAGCAAAGTTGTATTTTATTAATGTTATATTTAACCTCTTCGTTTGAATTCAAAAGCGAGTTTTCCGATTCAATTAAATCGCGCTGAGGTCTCTCAACTGTATATTCTTTTCTTCGCTTCTTCAATTCAGGTTCATCCACATTTCCTGTCTCTTGATTGTCTTTAGACCGCTGTTTGGCAACGAGTTTTGCTTTCCGCTTTGCTTTATTAATCTCACGTGAACTCAATCCCGGTGCTAAATGAGCCATTTCTGCTTTTACAATTTCAGCTACAGCCTTCTACTCAAAATGCGTTATTATTATTATTTCAGTCCAGATTAAATAATGTATAGTGCAATACCTTATTGATCTCTTGAAGTTGAGCATTAGTTGGCTTCTCTTCTTTAGGCAGAAGCAAATCTTCGTTGCAACATATGTCCGATGTATCTAACCCAAGTCTGTCGGCCATCTCTAACCCTAAACGTTTATTGAGCAAAAGTCTCTGTTTGGCCAACCTCTCTTTTGAGTCTGAAACTATAAAATTTTATTGTTTTAATTTATAAAAAGGCATTAATATTATTTTATAACTGGAAATGTCATCGTCAATTTCAAACTCTTTCCCTTCAGAAGCTAATAGACAGGAACCGTTCCTTAAAACTCTGTTGATATCAAATTGTTCAAATTTCAGTCTTCCTGACATTGATAAAGCACTTGTTTCCTGCTCTGCATCCTCTGCAAATATAACAATTAAATTTGCATCAAAATTTCAAAATTGCGTGTTATAAGTAAAAAATAACAAATAATTGTCAAAATTAAACCCTCTTTCGAAGTATTCATAAGAGTTACAATCTTTAGTTGACCTATTTTTTGTTTAGAATTTTAACCATAAATCCAAATATTTGAAAGTACTGTTTTCAAGTTTCTTCTTCAAATTTTACTTATTTTACATTACATTCAAAATAGAGTAAACTTTAAACGGACAATCAATCCTTTGGAAAGTTAATTATAAAACAGACATCTGAAAATTATCTGCTTTAAATTAAAAATGAAAATTCCCGTGTAATGCAATCCATCAGGAATTTAGCCCAAAAATCTTCCTTTAGTTGTTTGCGGGACCTAAATTGATCTGTTAGTCGGTTTGCATAAATTCCTTCTTGTTAATTTATTAACACTTGCTGCTGTAATTACTTCGGAATGGTTATTCGTCTAGTCACAATTTTGATAGTGAATTCGTCGGTAATTAACAAAATGTTTTGATATTAAGTCAGTTTAATACTTGTCTAACTAAGACGAAAGTGGCGCAGCTGTCCACAGCTTGGTAAGTACTTGGCAAGTACCAAGTAGGCACGGAAGAGGAAGACAAAAATTATAATTCAACAAGGTGACTCCCTGGCGCAAAATAGCCAAGTTAATTCCAGCAAGCAATCTCGAATTAAATTTATTTGATTATTTTCTGTTGCAGCAATTTATAGTTGTTGCAGTCTGCACTAAACTTGGTTTACAGCTTGTAGTTATTTTACACATGGTTTAAATCAGATTTTGTCTTGACTGAAGTTAGTGCAATGGGTAATTCACGAACCTTTATTTAAAGGGTTTAATTTAATGGAACTATAATTCCAAAACTTAATTAAAACATAAAGACTGCCAATTACCTTGCTAAAAAAATATATCAGAAGTACAATAGACTTTTAAAATAAGACTTTACTTCTAACGTGTTAAAACAAATTCACGCCATACCTTCCCTACTTCCGTCGCCGGAACCTATTTTATTGCTCAGTGTGTAAATTTACTCACACGAACTTCACTTTTAAACACATCCTAGTGTCTGTTTTGTCATGCAAAAAATAGGGTTCACCACAATTTTATTTAATCAAAAGAATGGTTTTAACCTTATTCAATTAAGTACGAACTCAAAATTTTACTTACCTTTCTTAATTACAGATCCAGGAGGATCCCATTGAGCTACATGACTAATGATAGCTTCAACTGCTTGCCCAGCAGCAATTCTAGTTTCCCATTGAGAACTTTGAAGATACGTGTGAACCTTTAAAAAAATTACCATACATAAATAAATTAGAGATATTAAAAATATTTATTATAAATATATTACTTTAGACAACAAATTGTGTAATTCATGAGAATGAAACTTCTGCACATCACCCAATTGAATCGCTGCTGCTTTCCTTATAACCGGTGATGAACCAGTATCCAACAATACGAACAAACGATCCAACCTAGAAAAAAAAATATAAAACATTGCTTTTAAATTTAATTTCATCTTCTAATAAATATTATTTAGAAAGTAACTATTTTTCTACGCAAGCAGTAACAGCCAACTTTATCTCTGAAATCTCCCACTTCAGGCGGTATTAACGGTTATAACAATACATAAATAAATAAGGTTATTAGTCACGGCCAAAATAATCACAATTTACTCTTATCATTTAAATTTGAAAAACAAACCTACCTTGAAGTCATTGTTCACCTTCCAGTTCAACCTAAAAAATTTAATAAAGTAACTAATTATTAAAATGCTATAAACAGAATTAACCTTCATATAAAATTACCTTGCTTTTACTACAACAAAAAGCACAGTAACAACAATTGAAAAATATTTGTTTTTAAAGATGTTTTTAAACTGATTTCAGCGAACTGATTTTCATTTTTAGTCTTCTCTGTTAGAATACCATTCATCCAACATCCCAGACATCCGTACGAGAATTAAATGCGATAAAAAGGGTAGTTTGTAGCGATTTATGAACTAATTTTACGTCCGATAGTCGAGGTGGCCGCTTTGAATTTATAGTGACAGCCATTTTAAGGTTGCTCGCCATTATTATAAGGGCAATGAGGCTCCTGATTGGCTCGTTAAAACTATTTAATCTGTAGTTGATTGTTTTTATTAATTTTACATCTACATGTTGTATTAAATTTTGTTATTTACTGTATGTAAGTAAATGATTTTGTTTGTTTTAGATAATTATAGAAATTATTTATTTAGGTGCGGGATTAGTTTAGAAGATGGCGTCCTCCAGTGATATACAGAAGTGTGTGTGGTAAATGAATAAAAAATAGTCAAACAAAATTGCATTTAGAGTTTACTCACTTTAAATGATTATTTTTGAGAAAATAATTTTTTTTTATATAGTTAGGGAATTTCTGAAGGGATTAAAGAAGGGCAAAGGCCCATGGAAATTCGGTTGAAAGAGGAGATTAAAAGAATGGAGGAAATCAGCTGTATCTATTACTTCACTTAAGTTAGATTTGGCTTATTGTTTTGGTGTCGTAATCGAATGAAGACGTTATTGACACTCAGAACAGTGTCAGCTGTTGAAACCAAAATAAGGATGAATTCATGTGAGTTTAATAAAGCATAACTCTTGCAAAACAAGAGACACGAAATTTAGATGATCCTAGAATAAAGAAACTAAGAAAAGAATTCACAAAGGCTTCAGTGCAATTTAATATAGTAATTATAAGGTGGTTGTAATTGATAATATTTAACCTCTAATTAATGTTAGTTTGTGTTGCAGTGAGCGACATTGTATTAAAATATTGTAGAAGAATGAAATCAAGAATGTGCAAAGAATCTCAATGGAGAAGTTGGTATGTGGTGGACTGCCTTTCATTGCATTGGCATAATATCTCAGATGATGGGGAGACATGAAATAAAATAAATCAAAGTTTTGATGTGAATGGATCAACACAAATTTTCATTAAAATTTTTTCACAAAAAAAAGCTATAATTTTATTATATTACAATATTACCTCATTTACTGCACTTTCATTTTGTTTTATCAAATGTTTCATCAATGAAGAGAGGCAGTGGGCTGATATACAAAAGCAAGTTAATGCTGATAGGATAAAAAAGTTAAAAGACCATATCAACTGCAACTAATCAGCCTAAGGTTTATTTACTTTCAAGAGGCATCTCGTTAAATTCAATAAATGCCGAAAATTACATATTGGGAACGCGCCCAGGGAGTTATAACTTTTTTCCAAGATAGAAGTCATACCAAACTATGTTCCTAAAAAGTTTCATGACTTACGAGTTTTATGACTTGATTTATTTATAATTTTATAGCTGTATAATAACTGTACAATTCTATATCACAGCTACATTCATTCCAACACAAAATTACACAAAGAAATTTGAAAATTACTTTTTTCCTTTATTGAAATAAACAAAACAATGCCAGATTAATCATTATGTCAATGATATCAAGTAAAAACATTATTTGCAGACATTTTGCAAATGTGATGATTTACAAAAATTTTTTACATACTTTGTCAAATTTTTTTAAATGAGTGGTCAATTACTGCCAAATTTTTTTTTGGAAAATATTTGTGAATTCTTTTCATGAGATTATACTTTAAAATTGGTTAAAACCATTGCTTTAATTTCCTGAATTTTCAAAACTTTCAAAGAATATCGATGATCAAGCCGATATTGGCTGGATCGTCAAAACATTAAATGGAGACAACACTATTGTCCTGCTTTTGATATGCATTTTCAAAAGATACTGCAATTACACAAGGGCTAAATTTATTTTATGAAGATTAAAATTTCAAAGTGATGAATTTTGCAGTTAAAATACAATGTGTTTTTCATTCTATATCCCAAGACTTTACCCAAGTAAATAAATCTGCAAAAATTTTGCAAAGAATTTTGCACTAATTGGCCATATTTTTTTTTACAAAACCTTTGTAAAATATATGACGGTTGGAAAATTTTTCAAAATTTTGGAAAAAAAAAGCAGTCAATTCTTATTAAAATTTTGCAAATTTTTTGCTTGGCTAGTATGATACTCGTCTCCATCTATGAGCTTTATTTAGGATACATAGAAATGGTGGATCAATAATGCCTTTTCGTGAATATGTTTAAATTTATTTTGTTGCTGCGCATACTCCCTAAAATACAATACTTTTGTTTTGCATTTGCTATCAAAATGCAAAAAATGTTTAATCAGATGATTTCTGTGTAAGTAAGAATTAACATGATTTACATCGTTTCTATGATTTCTTTCAAGATACAACATTCATACTATTATTATAACCATCATGCATTAACGATTAAAGATAAGATAAAACTGAAAGAAGCAAATAAAAAAAATTTGTATAAACTTCACAAAAAATTTTGCAAGTAATTGACTGTTTTTTGTTACAAAAATTTTATCCAAAAATTTTATATTTTTTCAACTTTTTGGAAAGGTTGCCGCACATTTCTTCAAAAATTGTCATACATTTTGCAATAATTTTGTAAATTGTGACATATTTTGCAAATTTTTTGCAAATTGTATTTTTTTTAACTCTGCATGTGTAAGAAGAATGTGAAATTAAAATGGTATTTCTTTAATGTGTTCTCAGAAATTGTAGTTTGGTTATTGAGTGTGGAGCTATGTTTTGATCAAAATTCTTTTGCTAAGAGTTATCATATGCCAAAGAAAAAATTTTGTAAATTTTCAAAATTGTCATATATTTTCCATAAAAGTGACCAATTACTTGCAAACTTTTTTGCAAATATTTTTTTCTGATATAATATAAAACGTGGTAATTACATTAATACTTGAAAATATAACTAAACTAATCTCCCAAGGTGATAAGTTAGAATGGTCCCTTCATTAAACAAAATTTGCTCTATACCAATCTTAATCTTTATTTTGCAGCATCTTCTTCCTCTTCCCATGGACAAACTTCATTTTGTTTTTTCTTTGGTTTGTTTTCTGTTTGTGAAGTCAGCACTCCTGCAGTGGAAGAAGTAATCGGTTTCGTTTTCTCTTTTTCCCAAGCCTCATTATGTCTCTGGTTCATTGGATCATCAGAGGCACGACGGCCTTTAAGAATAGAAGTGCTTTTGGATGCTGGAACTGCTAGAGATAAGCCTAAGCTTAAACTAGTTCCAAATAAAGCAACGTCTGTTAACAAAACCGGAACGTGTTTTGGAACTTCTAAAGTCTGGTGAGGTTCATTCAACTTTTCCTGAGATGTTGGTGAACAGACACTTAAGAACAAAAATTAAGGGTTAGTTTATCATATGTAAAGCAACAATATTTACATATTCAGCAATATTTTAAATAGCTTGTAATTAATCTATTGTTTGCAACTAGTCTCAAATTAGCATAACCTCGCATGAATAAAGTTGCTACAACGAGACAAAACTTCACTATAGTGCTTCACCTCTGCTAGGGTAAAAGTTCCAGAAGATAATTTTCCCGATAAAAAATCTTCAAGAATTTTATTGATTTCATTAGCTAATGTTGTAAAATGTAAAAGTTCGTAAGAAAATTGTTTTTAAACTAGTACTATCTATTTAACATGTTGCCTGAGGTTACACTATGTATAATGTTAAACATTGTTTGACATGAAATTTGTGTCCATTGCTAGTAACGAACCTTTTACCATTTCATTTAGTAGTTTTCTACTCTTTATCTCAACTATGTTGCTATTAGCTCTGTGCATGATAGACATTTCTTTCAATTGAGATTTATTTGGCAAATGTACATCAATGTTTTCTCCATATTGTTATCTGCATTTTGCTTCTACCTTGCCTTGAAATGTAACATTTAGGTCAAAACCATATTGTTTGGAAATCCCTTTGAAAAAGATGTAAATTCTACTAATAATTCTAGTATACAAGTAAACCATAGACAAATTTTACACCTTGTGCATTAAGGCGGAAATGTTTATCAATTTCATAAGATGTGAAAGCAAACTCATCACTTATTGTCTACAAGAGGTGACAATTTACACCTGCTTCTAGAAACGCTCATACGCTTACACCATTTGCTCGATCCACCATGAGAGAGGCACAATGTTCATCCTTTGTAAATTATATACCATATTTGCACCTACTTTTGTATGAGGTCTGGTCCCATTCCTTTCACTAAACTTTTATTATACCTTTTAACATTTTTCGACCTTTTCCTGCCTATTTTTCGAAGAGGGCAAGTTAAAGTTCTAGAACATTACTCTATTAAATACATGTTTCAATACTTTATGTTTCAAAAAACTTGACATTTTGTAGAATTGTATGATATTACAAAATATTTAAGGTTGCATTAGCCAATATGTAACATTGTGTTAGCTTATACTTAATACTTAATATTACGTTAGGTAGCAATTAATATTATGTGGTAGTTACATTAAGTCACGATACGCAACATTAAACAGCACGTTGCGTAACATTTAACATACATAGCGTAACATTTAAATGTTACCTAGCACAACATTTTGTGATGTGATATTTAGAATAACGTAAAATTTAATGCTGTTACTTAATATTTTATATGTCAATCGTTATGTATTAGTCACGTTATAAATAACCCCATCTAGATCTGAATTTTGTTGTTTTTCACCATTTTTCTGAAAAACCTTAGGTTTGCAGTGGAGCCTGATGAGTTTTCCTAGGAAATGAAACTTTCATCCTAGTAGAGGCGCAGCATATCATTATTGCACTTGTATTTTTCTCTCTAATTGATACATGTGGGCATCAACAAAGTATAGGGTAGAGGTGTGACTTACCAAGTATGGCAATAAATGTTACTACTATGTCAATAAGTAGAACAATAAAATTTTATACTCCTCAAGTCGTTTCGAATTCAGAGTATCTTATAATTTGGACCTGGAATTTTTTTCGTCTTTTTCTTTGACATTCCACAACTCTTTTGCTTGCAGCCAAGTCTTACATTAAGGCAATGTTGCCACAAAAAGTAATTGGTGGAAATTAATTTTACATGTGTTAGTCCTGATAGGCCTGGCGTTTGTTCAAACATGCAAGGTAAAGTTAGTTTAAGTGGGCTTAGCAGTTTTAATAAACCTAATCCAAGTATGCCACAATGCATGCTCTAGAGTACCCTAACAGATACCCCCCCCCCCCCCCCCGTTTACTTTGTAAATAACTTCATCTGTTTCCTTTTTTTCTTGTTCAACCATCTCTGTGATGAAATCTTTCAAAGTAAGAGTTAAAAACAACTAAAAATGGGATTAGATGAGACACTTTCATCCAGACTATGAAGCTTACCTTTAATCACAATTATATTCATTTTACCTATCTAACATCAAGCAGCAATTACTAAAGGTACTAAGGAAGGTATTACTTAAAGTTGACAATAACTTTTTTCAGGGCACTCTGATTAAGGTTAAAACTGTACTGTAATGTTAAATTTTGTAAATGCAAGCTTACAGATTTGACCAAGTGGATCGCTTTTTTCCTGACATACCAAACTCTCCACTGATGACAAAAAACAGTATTAGTAAACAATGAAACTATTTATTTAAATATTTTCAACCTGCTCGAATGATCACTCGACTCTAGATCTTGCAGGTTGCTGGTGCTGAGTGAATGATGGCCCATGAATGAACCTAGGGGACTACCAGTTTGAGCTTCATGTGAAGATGAATCTTGTAAATCACTAGAGCTGCCTGAGAGATTACGTTGATCACTGCTGTTACTACCCCTTCGCCTACCTTCCGTTCCACTTGCTGTAGTGCAGTTGTGAGCATTGGGAGTGGAATTTTTCTTTTTCATTCCACTTCCAAAGCTAAAAATTGACCTAAATTGTATGTGATAAGCCGCATAACTTAAAATGTTAAACTGAATTCATGGTTATTTTACTTTTTTTTATGCATAGGTTGAGCTGCATTTGCCAATATTTGTTTGTAAGCTTCAGAACGTAAGAACCGTGGATAGCTGTCTTTATTCATCAGTGCAAAGACATGTTTTTGTGCTGAGTCAAACGTATACCTGAAAATGTGATAAATCTTCTTATCATCTAACAAAACGTTTGCTAAATAAGTGACACTTGCAAAAGTTTACAAAATTTTTATAAAATTTTGGGCATAATTAGAAATTTGCAAAATAGTTATGCTCACAAAATAATATTTGCAAAACGTTTGCAAAAAAAAAAGTTTGCAAGTTATTGGATACTTTTTTATAACAATTATATATGACAATTTCCAAATTATTGCAAATTTTTTTTTAAAAAAAATGACCAATTACTTGTAAATTTTTTTTGTAAAATTATTTTTCCGGGAAATTTGAAAATTTTTGGCCCAATTTCAAATATTTTGGCATAATTTTAAAAATTTTCATAATGCTACCAAATTTAATTTTGGGATTGCAGCTTTACTCTTAACAAATAATGTCCTAAATAAAAGTAATTTTGATCATAACAAATAGGTACATTTTACAGCTTCTCTTATAAAAAAATTTGATCAATTTTGTTATATTTTAACCATATAACCATTTGATTTGATCACAAGTTTTAACTTGTGTACAAATGACTGAAATAAAATCAAGAGATCATTTTTAATTTTTTTGATTATCATAAAACTTGGTTGATCACTGCAGTGTACTCTAATGATTAAAAATAATGTCAATGTAATTAATTGATTATAATCAAATTATGATCAAAATATTTTGTAAGGTACCGTAAGGCGGGGTGACTTTAGCCCGAAGGGGTGAAGTTGGTCAAAATTTGACTGTTTATAAAATACTAGTCTCTTAAGACTTCGGTAAATTCATGCGATGATAATCTAAAATTACAGACGCTACTAGAGGCTAACATTACATGGAGTTGAGAAAGTGGATACAAACATTATTCCACGCAGGCAAATTTTGGCCAACTTCACCCCTTCGGGCTAAAGTCACCCCGCCTTACGGTAACTTGAGTTCCTCAAGCAAAGACATCCCTTAATTGTCCCTAGCAAAGCATCTCTATTTTATACTGCAACAGACATCCGAGGGACGTTCCTTATTCATCACTAGCAGGATGTCCCTTAATCGTCTCAACGAGGAGACCCTAATTCGCACTATAATTCATATGTAATGGCACTCGGCAATTTAAAAAACCTTATCAAAAGTTGTGATCTCGTTCATCTCAGGTGGAGTGACAAAGGTACTATGTAAGATGAACTGTTTCAAACTACTTCTGTAATCGTGAAGGCATGTTATGGACCACATAGAGTAAGTAATTCTAGTATACAGAATCTATCCAGTCTAAAACGAAATATACAAAGAGAAAGTATAAATAAATAAATAAATTAATTAATTAATTAATAAACAAATAATCAAAAAATATATGATGACTTTTTTGAGAAAATTTAATTAAATTGCTTGTATAGGTTCCTTGAGATCGTCAGAAAAACATCCCAAATTGATCTATTTCTGGGATCCGTAGGATAGGATCGTCCTACGTCCCATGGATGTCATTGTCACCACTTTTAACATGTTTGGGAGGTATTTCGGGCTAAGCTACGGTATGAATTAGGATGTCCCTGGGACGTCCAAAGTGGCTATTTTGGATGTCCATTTGCTACCTGGGTTGAAAACTGATGATTAATAAACGAATTCCTTGTTTGTGGACATTGCTACCAGTTACTTTGATTTTCCACTTTAAAGTTTTGCCACAGAAAATGTTGAAAGTTTTTATAGTACTCTGCATATAGTCTGAAATTCTTTTTGTTTAATTACCGGTTTGGTTTATTCATAGCTTGCTGTGTGTTTTCTACAGTTTTACTGTCAAGGTTCACTTGACTAGGTGCTCCAGGTGTGAGAAATTCCCTAAAAAGTTAAGTAATGAAACATGATTTCACAACAAACTTATAATTTATGTTTTTACTCAAAAATATTTTTGACTTTTCTGGCTATTGAAGAATGTGAACCTAAGCGTAGATCTTCAACTGCCCTCCAAAACCGAATATTCTCACTACTGTACTCCGTGCAAAGATAATCTTCAAACCTTTGTAATGCAGTAGCATCATTTAATAGTTCATGTAAACTAAGACCCCAACGTTGAATTCGTTTTTCTGTTGGATGATCAACTCTAAAACACAGAAATCAAAAAACATTAGTTTTTTTTAAAATAAAATGTGAATATCTTACATGTCATCATTTAAAACCCAAAGACTGATGTCATCAGAAACCCAAGGGTTTGAAGGCTGAACTCCTGATATAAATGGATCATATTCTGCATAAATTTCACAGTGATGACGTAGGCTATTGGGAATAAAAAATGAATAGTTATAGACAATCATTCCAATAATCATTCTTCTCAGGCATAAAAAAACTGGAGTTAAACTGCAGTAAATTGGCCCAGAGGTAATGAAAAAAAAATGCAGAAAAAGTGTAGCAAAAAAAGTAGGAAAACTGCAGTTTTTGGAAATATTTGGTAAAACTACAGAAAAAGTTTGTTTTAAAGAATTTGTGAGTAGTCATATTTAAATTTTGTAGTTTCGTGTTACAAGTACATTTGCAATGTTTACATATTGGTGGTGATAAAAAATATATTACCTTTCAATTGCTACAGAGGATTTTAGTCTTGTTCGTCCTAAAGTATCCCTTAATATTTTACTCTGTGAGAATAAACATTACAAATGACTGTTAATATAACAAGCTCTATGATCAATACGTAGTTTAAGTTATCAAAATCTGCTATTCAGCTCAATTTTATACAATTTTTAGTGATATAAATTTGGTATAATGATTCCTAAACTAATGTTTACCTCTCGTTTCAAATTGTCTTTAGTCTTCTTGATTTTGATCCTGTTGTTGTATATTGGTACAGGACCAGTTTCTAATGCTGACATCGAACCAACCTTTAAAAAATTACTTTCTTCAGTTAAGGTTGGCAATGAATTTTTGTGGAAAAAAAAACAAATTTTCTGGGACCACACAATCTGTAATTCAACGTTCAACCTCAACACTAACCAAAAGTTAACTGTGTAGAACACTGTTTTCTTTAGTTTTATCCTGGAATTTGTTTAAGTTGGAATTTCTCTTAATGCAACTCAGAAAAAAATAATTGTAAAACTTTTCCAAAAAACGTTTGCCAGTAATTAGCCATTTTTTGTCCTAAAACTATTTGTCTTTCATTCTGCAAAGCCCAAACAGTATACTTTTACAATATACCCACTGCAACAAGTGAGTGTTTTATTTTCACTCTTTGGTCGTTTGCCAAAGTCTTGCAGCCTCGGAAATTACATACAATGCACGCCAGATGAATGGATATAAATAAGATGTTGATTGCTTACTTACACTCTTTACATTGTTTGGAAGGTTTTGTGTACACTCTTTGGTTGTTTGTACTGAGGGGTTACTTCAATGAGTGAAAAGGAGGTGGGGGAATCTACCAGGTAGAAACATTGTAAAAGTTTTCAAACTTTTAAAACTGAACATTTAACCAATGGATTAGGACAAGCAAGTAGTTGTGACGAATTAATAGCCTTGGGATTGGGTGAATGTGTCGTCATGAGCAGTATACCCACATATGTGGCAAAAATCATATGTTGAGGTGCATCCAACATGCTCAATGACGAAGTTCTTTAACCACACACATAAACGTGAGTGTTTAACCCTCACCCTCTGGCTAGAGGCCATGTAATATTAGAACACCATTTTCTCTCGTCTTTCATAACGCCTGAGATGTATAAACCAACTATACAGGGACAAGCACAATACACCTATAAAGATGTTAATCGACTTTCTTATTTTTATGAGTGTAATGGGTATAATGTATAATTAAAAATAATTTTAAATTGGTGTCTTACAGGTGGTCTATGAACTTTCCAGTAAGCTCTTTCTTGACTGTCCATGACAATCTTGTCTTGCTTCTTCTTTTCTTTGGCAAGCCTATAAGAAAATGCAATTTGTGTAACCCGAAAAATAAAATTTAGAAATAATTGGCATCTCTCTTCACTACAGTTTGCAATTTATTGCAAATATTTTTTCATTCAAATCAGATGTAAAAAATTTTTTAATTCTTACTTTACTTGTTCATGAGCTTGCATACAGATGAATTCCCATTTGTGTGTAAGAACTTGCTTCAATTTATTATACGTGTCCTGAAGAAAGAGTGAAGTTTAAAAATGAAGACAAAAACATAGGTTACAACTTACCATTTCATAATCCTCCAAGCCATGCTTCTGTTTATTTCTCAGAGATCTTTTTACTAAATAAATAGCTAAAAGAGAAAAGAACAAATTAGAAATTAAAAAGTGGAGGTTAATTGATAACTCTTTAACAATTTATCAAATGCAATTTGATGTTGCACTATTAAAGAAGTGGAGCTCTATGCAGGACAACTTTCATGACACAAGCACTAAACAGCCTGCCCCACACTAAAAAAAGGGATTTGTGCCCAAATGTCCTTGAACATCATTAGCACCCTTTAGGTGTCTGATAATGTATAGAATAGCATGCAGCCCTAGGATGTTAAAATAAACGCCAAAGGGTGCACGATCAGTTTTAACATTCTTATGCAGAATGCTGGACACCAGAAAGGTGGAAAATAAAGAAATTATATCAATTAACTGGCTAACTAACATGACTGAAAAGTTATGGAGGCTGTCAGGTCACAATAAAAGTATTAAAACATGATGTAAATAAATACAAGTGATCAGAAAAATCACTAAGAATTTACCACACTAGAAGTGCCAACAAATCTATTGGATGGATTATTACATTTCACAGGCACTTGATGATCCCATGATACCTGTTCCTATCCTCATTTTCACTATACACAGTTTTATCCTCATCACCTTCCCCAGGTTTATCATCAACTGGTAAACAGTAACTCTAGATTCCAATAGAAACCGATCTCTACAGAGTTCTTAAACTATTATAACAAGATTATTATTGTATTCAATACGTTCATATTTTCCTCCTGTAGGAAACTAATTCTTTTAAAATTCCCTTCAAATAATTTTTTTGACTTTATAAATTTCTTAATACACTATCAACCATTTATGCATTGAATGTCGTAAAATTCTATAACATTATCAGAGGTAAATAAATATTTATTTATTTCTGACATTATTAATTGAGATAAGTTCAGCATCTAACGTATATACATGCAATTAGACCCAATTTCCTTTACTCAGCCAAACATGAAATACATGTCAAAGTTGATTTATGGTATATATCCAAATCTTCAAGTCTTAAATTCTCATAGAGTTAAAATGCAATGGGTGAATATTTGTCCATGGCTTCTCAGCAATAATCCACAAGCAACCTAATTTAAAAATTTGAAAAAACTTTGCAAAAACTTTTTGTAAGGAATTGATTGACTGCTGCAAATAAATTACAATTTGTAAATATTTCACAAAAGTTTAACAAAATTTTTTGCGTAGAATTGGCAAAATATTTGCATTATTTGTTAAAAGTTGGCAAAATTTTTTTTTTTGAAAATTATTAGTTCTTTGATAAAATTCCAAAATGAAATGTTTTACCTTACCATATTCAATATTGTCCGGGTTATGATTAGCTGGTGGCCAAAAATATGGTGTCTATTTCAAATAAAAAACCAGTCCATAAGAGAGATTCTTTACATACCTACCAAAAAAATATTTGCCAAATTTTACTAATTTTATGAAATTTCACAAATTGTCACATATTGAAACATTTTTGCAAATATTTTTTATCGGGGTAAAAAAATCTCTTGGCATCTCATTTTATGATATATTTCTCATTTCTGTTCTCATTTAATTTTTCCCAATGTGAAGTCAATGCAAAATAAACGTTTCTATACCTACTGACTTAACTTTTTAATAGGGCTAACTGCCCCAGTAGAGTGGTTTATGATTTTAATAACATTGGAGTAGATTCCAAATTGCAAGTAAAAAAGATCTACAACTTTTTTCACATTGGGTGTTCATGGAATAAATAAAGCTTTTGAACTTACTTGGAACCGGTACAAAGAATTATCATCCTTTAAATTTAAATTTTTGGAGTCAGATGCTGGAAAGAAGTAACCATACTGGCACATAAGGTTGGCCAGATGTACAGCTTCTCCTGTAACAATAATAAGTTTTAATCAACTTTTGCTACAAGCAAAAAATGTTAGAATGCAAAAAATTAAATTTGTGTATTTTCAAAAGGCAACTAGAGGAAATTTATTTGCTTATTTGAAGTCTGCTTAAACTAAATATATTTAATGTAATTATTATTTACAAAGATGTTAAGAGAATTTATAGAATATGCAGTCGGTATAAAATAAAAGAGGCTGCCATAAGTATTACAAGTGATATTAGGGAGTTTGCGCAGAGCGACTTATAAACACAGTATTGTGTGTTATGGGTGTTAATTGTTTTCTTACTAATCGTGGCCTGTTTGACCAGCAGTAATATACCGAGCGCGAAGAGTAATTGTCGGAACAATTGAGAGAAGCACGAATCTTGCTGCCTGACAAGATCACTCGTGGCCTCTGTATAAAGGCCGCTTATAGCATAGCCAGGTTTTTATACCTTGTTCTTCAATCACCGCTTCAACGTACTTAAAAATGGCGGCGCATAAACATTGAAAAGTGACGGTTTCTGCCTATGTAGCACGTGACCAACCTATAGCTGCATAGGTATTCAAGGCCGCATAAGTCGCGCTTATAGCTATAAGAAAGGCTTTGCGCAAACTCTCTATTATAACGAAAACAGAAACTAGAAGTCTTCTAGCGATTAGAATTTAATTAAAAGTTTAAAGGTTTGTGATAATAATGTTAGAAGCAAGTCCATAAGGTGCTTGATTGCTAATAAAGAAAAAGTAGTTGAATACCCTTTTTTCTATCAGTGCAGGCCAGTGGCGTACGCAGGGGGGGTTTTGGGGGTCAGAACCCCCCCCCCCCCCATTAGCTAGTAAAATCCACGTGGCAAGTAAATTTATGGTTGGTCAAGGTTATGATGGAGCAGCA